>CAUHTR010007957.1:0-16339 GCA_959609185.1 Schmidtea polychroa
ATCGTCTTAGTGACTATTGTTGGGTTTTTATTTGAAAGTCGGTTCTCTCTGACTCCTCGTATTCTTATTCAGCCAAATAAATCAAACCCAACACAATAATTTTTATTTAATCTTTATCACAATTACACTTTGTTACTATTTGTACCTTTCTCTCCGATAATTTTCATTCGATAAGGTAGAAAATCCAATGGGCAATCACCTTTTCTTGTACGAGTCTTACCTTGTTTGAATTACTATATTTCTCCTTCAAATTACTGATCGCCGGATTTCTGCTTCTCTGCTTTCTTTTTCTCTCTTCGACCAAATGGCGGCTTGTTCACTTCTGAGCTCTCTTTTCATACTGTTTATGAGAGGCCAATTATCTAGAAAATTTCGCTTAATTATTTCCCCCGGAATCCAAAATCAATATTTAAGAGTTTTTTGATTACTTTAATTTGTTTGCACTTGATTATGGCTCAAAATATTCCTCCTTTTATCACTTTGCTCGGATCTCACTGCGCATCGGGTATCCTACAGCGGTCCGGGTTTCCCATGGGCTCGGGTTTTCCATTACCGATTAATTATTTTAATTAATTTATTTTTCCGCATGAACTTTCCCAGTGAACACCTTATTAAATTTTCATTATAATTTTTGAACTCGTCTATCAATTTGGCGTTCAACCATACCCAATATTGATTTTGTACTTTTAGTAAATTTTAATTAATCTTGCACTTTTATTGAATTTACCATTATTTGTTATGCTTTCCTTTTATATATGAAATTTTTAGTTTTTGCGCTAACCCCAACACTATTGAACAAAATGAGATGAAAAATTATTTATAAGTTATCCTCAGTCAAACCTACGGAAATGTAGGGAAAATAACATTTGAATCTCTAAAGGGACTTGTATCATAAATTTTAACAATTCTTTCATCTGCGTATTGTTGTAGGTGCGTAAAAGACTGACAGCTGAAACTAGGTAAGTAATTATTTCTTTAAAAATAATAATTTAGTGACAAATACACCAATCACACCAACAAATAATAAAAATCATACGAATTAAAAATATGCATAAATAAATATTTAGAACTATTTATTTTTCATTTTGACAAATGATCAAAAATGAAATTCTAGACAACATAAATTTTCGTATTTGCCTTTATCGAGTGCTATTAATGCAAAGATGCATTAAATTTGTAAACAAAATATTATGTTTATCGTTCCTTGTCTAGAGTAGAGATAAATATATTTAATCTATCCAGATTTGTTTATACATATTAATATATTTAACAGTCCATTGATATAAAATTGAAATTTGATAATTGAACAAATGTCCATTTTCGATATTTATTTTAAATAAATACATTTATTTATAAAAACTTTAATGAAAAATGTCGGAATTTGTCGATAAAGAACATTTCAGTGTGTTGAATTGGTAGTGAACTTTATCAATAAATTCTGAAATTTTTATTTAAATTATAATTTTTTCATTTGTTTAAAATGTGATAATTAATTGATAATTATTTTGCAATTACATAAAAAAAGAAATATTTATTTATTACATGAAATGTTAGTTATTACAATGTTAGTGAAGACTGTTGATAAGTGTACCTTAAATTACAAATTAATTGTTTATCTGAAGTTATTTTTATACTTTGTTTAATGATTCATAACAATTAATAAACAATAAAATTTTAAAAATTTCAGTTCCTTGAGAAGTCGAGTTGTCACCAAAAAAAGGTTTGGGAAATAATTTTGTTAATAATCGATTTGGAAGTAATATTAAAATTGTCCTGATTGATGTTGATGAAGATTAAAACAATAAAATTAATCATTTTGAAAAGTTTACTAAGAAATCCTCACAATTATGGAAAAGCTATCGATATTCCACGAAATACACAAATATTTATTAAAACATTACGGAGAACATCTATTCTAGATGTTGAATGGCACTGGCTGGTCTCAACGGTCAGAAAATAAATTCAACGAAGCGAAGGAATTTCATACTCCATTCAAAATGTATATATTAGTGTAGACGATTAAATGATAAAAAGTCAATTGCGGTAAACAATATTAAAATTTGATCGCAATTTTTCTGCTTTACAATCTGTAGGCAGTAATGGAAATGATACGGAAATATCAGAGGGACTAATAAAGCGCCACTCACAGAAATGACTGATAAAACAAACAAATGCAAAGTGTGATAACGACTAATGACTGTCTGAAGTTAAAGGAAGAATACAAGAGGAATTTAGAAATGAGATTTAGAAGAGATAATAAAAGGAACCGAAGATTGCTAGAAGAAATAAAGAAATTCTATCTAATCAGAGAAAGAAAGACGGGAGATTTATGGAAATTTTTAATGCTACTGGCGAAGCGTATTGTTCGTTTTCAGTCTCCTGATAAAAATGTTGGGATTTTAATAAAATATCTGTAGAAAATAGCTCTCGATCTAGTTCCTCGTGTTCAGTAGTAAACTAATGAAACCCCAACAAATTAATTTCTTTATCAAATCAAAAATAAATAAACATCATCATCAATATTTTCTCCAACCATGATCGGTTGTCATCGTTGTTGGACAATGTGAATTTTATCCTTTTTAATTGTACATAACTGGTGGTTCCGCGATCCTATTCTAGTCCGTGGTACTGAAAATATGTCATTGTTATTATAACAGTCTAAATATGAAATGTGATCGCTCTCAGTTCCCACTAATTTAACACATTTAGCTTTCATTGTCTCTTTAGGATTCACTAATCTATAACATTTAGGTCTAAAGAAAACTCACTCAGTATATCCGAGACCTTAGCTCTCTTCCTTAATATTTCTATGACAGACTCAAGATTTCACGAGTACAATGGATGTTAATGATTTGTCATAATTTGAGGTATTTAGAGGGTTGTCTCGGATCATTGCCGGCAAAAGAGTGCCAAGATTACAATGCCTAACTTCAAGTAAAAATGAATCAGTGTAGCCGGAAACAATATTTATCTCACAATTAAATTCTGTCATATATTTCGCCAATTCATGATATTGTTGGTACTGTATCAAGTGGACGAGTGCTCGCAAAAAGTGAAGCGCATTACTTGTACTAAAATTTTAGAGCACCCATTCGGGTTCACGGACTACCGATAGGATGTTTATGTCTGATTTTCTATTCAGGTCTCTATATATTCCTAGCGATTGAATGTCGTTCCATTTTTAGTAACCAAAACACAAAGTACAAAATCAATTTTCCTTTATTCATCAATTTTCCTTTTGTCGCTATTCACACATTCCATTTCAGGTATATCCATTCACCTTCCCATTCATCTCTTCATACACCTGTACACACATATACATTTACGTACTCGTAAGCTTACCGAATTACCTGGGTCTATTCGATTCGGTTTTCATCAAATTCAAACATCCAACATATTCTATTTAAATTTATTGCACTCTCGATCCCCGTTTTTATCAATTAGTTTTTAATTACATAATTTGGTTTTTAATTGATCATCGATCCTGATGAAGATTCGACATTAACTCCCTCTTAAATCAAAATTTATTTTCATTATACAGTAAAACCTCTACTTAAGACCACCTCCCTAAAGAAACCACCTCTAGTTAAGACCTCTATTTCTTCGGAACCAAATTTACACAGTAGTTTACTGGGACAAATAACCCTCCATAATAGGACCACCCCTCTCGTTAAGACCACTTTTCGTAAAAAATATTTTTAGTTTAAATATTTTTTGTTTAAATATTTTTTGTTTAAATATTTTTTGTTAAGAAGATAGCTATTAGTCTAAACAACAATGTGTTTAAAGCTAGTAATGGCTGGTTGGAGAAATTCCTCAAGAGAAACAATATTACTTTGAGGGTTTTATCAGGTGAATCTGCTTCCGTAGAACCATCTGTGCTATCAGATTGGTTTTCGAAAATCCCAGATGTTATTAGAAACTATGAAAAGAAAGATATCTACAACATAGATGAGACTGCTTTATTCTATAAAATGTTGCCAGGGAAATCTTTGGGTCGTGTTGGAGAAAAAACATATGGAAGTAAAAAATCCAAACAAAGAATAACAATCATGCTTTGTGTTAATATGTTGGGAGAAAAAGAGCCACCGGTCATAATTAATAAATCTTTAAGGCCTAGGTGCTTCAAAAACATCGATATGTCTAAAATGGGTGTTGAATGGCATGCAAATAGAAAGGCTTGGATGACCAGTACAATTTTCAAGGAATGGTGTACCAAGTTCAATGAGAAGCTTTTAAAAGAAAAGAGAAGAATCTTGATAGTATTGGATAATGCAACGTGTCATCCTAAAATGGATTTAAGCAATATAAAATTTGCATTTCTTCCTGCAAATACTACCAGCAAATCTCAGCCTTTAGACCAAGGTATAATTAGATCTTTCAAGCTGGAATATCAAAAAAGAATGCTCTCTTCATTATTGTCGTTTTATGAAACAACTGCCAATGTAGAAGAGTTGTTGAAAAAAATCAATCTCTCTAATGTTGTTGAGTTTGTAAAGGAGTCTTGGAATGCTGTTAAGCCGTCAACAGTTGAGAGCTGTTTTAAAAAATGTGGGTTCTGCTCGGATATCACGGTTAAACCAGATATTATAACTGAGATCGAACAAGACGTAACAGATTTAGCTAAGAAGCTTGATTTCGACTTTGACCTTAGTGAGCTTGACATTTCTCTTGAACAAAACTGTTTTGAGAGTGACTGGGAAGAAAAACTGATTTCTTCTTACACTAGTTTGGATGATGCATCAAGTGAGGTTTCTGAACCAAACGAAGAAGAATCTGATTTACCAAAAATTGATTTAAAAACATCTTTATCTTATATTCAGCAGATTAAGAATCTTGGAATGGAACTGGGTGACAATAAATTAGTTGACATAATGTTTCAAGCTGAACAAAAGTTGACGAATATGATAGTTTTTGATAACAGTGAAGCCAAATCGAAGAGACAAACAACATTAGATGAGTTTTTATAATAAAATCTTCAATTTAAGTCTAGTTTTCTTTATAAAAATAAAATCCTCTCTAATAGGACCACCTCTAGTAAAGACCACTTTGCGTCCGGAACCAAGGGTGGTCCTATTAGAGAGGTTTCACTGTTTCTCTAAAATTCAAACCTTCACTAGTATTATAATAACTCTAGGGCAATTATATAGCTAATCTAATATTCTAGTGAACTTAAAAATATTATTGTATTTATTTTTAATGTTTGATTAATTTTATGCCTAAGTTTTAAATTTAATTTGCGACATTGCTAAATTTATTTGTATTAGAAATTGGTTTTTTGTTTTACTTCTCCAATTTTTATATATTTCATTAGATGTATAGACGTACTATTTAGCTGTATATTTATATATTTAAATTTAGGTATTTCTTTATTTCTATTTTTGTATAAGATCAGTTACTCTTTTGGCAAGTATTCGGACCAAGTTATATGCTTGAACTCCATACTTGCTTCAGTTGTGACTGCTCAAAGAGGCCAGATCGTCGATTTTAGGTGGATTTTCTGAACAACCACTTGAGATTAGCCGTTGGTAATTTTATTTATTTAATTTCTAAATGATCTATGCCTAGTTTTCTAAGCAGATTCCTAAAAGAAAGTAACTATTTTCTTTACCCAATTTCGATGGAATAAAGAATTTGCCGGGAGTCTCAAGTGAAGTTAAAAAGATTCAAATGTGTCCCATCAACGAAATTCAACGGTTTGAAAAATTCAATCTCGATCTAAAATCGCTTCAAGGATATGTAAATATTTGTAGACTATTCAACAATTATTAGCTTTTAGATGGAATAGTCATTCAATGAATGCGTTGCAAATTGTGTAAACTGAAATTGTCTTTTTAATAAAATTAAATTTTGTACTTCCTTTGAGTTTCTCATTTAAGGTGTTACATGAATTTGACTTTTTAATAAAAGGGAAATTTTGCACTTTCGTTGAGTTTGAGTGGGCGTCTATCTACCTATATTTTTCGTTAGTGAATTTGAGCAATCGGTTCTTGTTCGTAAGGGTTGGCTGGGGGCCACATACCTCAGCAACTTCAAAGGCTGAAAAAGAGGAGTAGAGGTTGTATTTGGAGAATTGTGATTGGCTCATTATGTTTGTCAGTGTGTGAGGGATTATTATGGTTTGGTTCTATTGATGATGGACGGCTGATGGAGGCGGTGTTTCTAAGAATAGATTTACTATGTTACCGCGACATCATTGGATGGATGTGTGCTGCGTTTACTAATATTAGTAACCTGGGGAATCCGAATAAATAAATTTGTTTTAAAATTTAAATAAAATAATTAAATTCATATTAATAATGTATAATAATTAATAACAATAAAATTAGGGGTTGCCCATTAAATGGAATAATAATAATAGTAATTATAAGAATAATGTAGTAATAATAATGAAAATGACAATAATAATAAGCAATGATAATAATAAGTACATTGATAATAATAAGGTGGTGATAATAATAATAATATTCATATTAATAATAATAATGATAATACTAATAATAACAATAATAATTATAATAATAATTGTAGTGCCTTCGCATTATTATTTTATTTAATTTAATTATTTTATAATGAATTAAATGTTTAAAAGATTTGTTTAAATAACTAATAATAAGTGTGAAGCAGACTTTCAGAAAACAAAACAGAAGCAAAAGAAAAATGCAGAAGAGGAAAAGAAGAAAGAAGAGCAGACTTATTTCAAAAAACAAGATGACAAAATATTCAACAGAAGCTACAGACTCATCAATCGACGTGCTGCAGGATTTTAATAATAAAATCTTATTCAATCTGGATTTATTCATTGTCGTAATTTTGCTATTATCAGCTTTCTGTGAAGGTAGCTCCGTCACGACAACGGTGTCAGAAGTGTAATTATAGGGAAGTTTTTCAATATTCTCATTTATACATTTACTCAGGACATCATTCAGATTTTCATACACCGAAAAAAAGTCATTATATGATAAATTTTGGCTAAGAGTCGAACCATAAAAATTATTAATATCTATATACAACAGTGGTGGCCAACCCAAATCAATCAAAGGGTCAAATTTTCGGAAAAATACTATCACGGGCCACAATAAATTCATTTAAATAAATATAACTCGTTTTTACGATTCAAGTAAACTTAGAATCAATTTTTTAAATTAAAAACATGCTTAATTCGAATATGAATTCTAAAAAAGACAATTATTGATTTGATGTTTAAAATTGTGTCCGAGCCACATCAAAACGCTTCACGGGCCACCGGTTGGCCATGGCTGATATACAATAATTCTAAGTATTTCGTAGGACATTTCCTGACTCACATCACAGATTTAGTCAAATCTTATTCAAATTCTCCGACTTTCATATAACAGATATATTCAACAGGCAACTTGAAGTCACTTACTTTTCACTAACTTGGCCAATCATTTCCCTCGTATAACAGCTCTTGTTAAATTTCATTATCTAATGAATCATCTGATTCATTAAAAAATTAAAAATGGCAACTACTTCATTATAAAAAAAATGACTACCACTTATTTAAAATAAAAAATAAAAATGGTGACTTCTTCACTAAAAACTTTTAATATTAAGCAATTGTATTATATAATCATACTCTTTACGTAAACACTTTCCTACCTCAAAGTCCTTGCAAGGCACAACTTAACACTCATTTTTCATGAATTTATCCCCCATGCGGCACATTACCAACTTTGATCACTCAATTGATGTTGGATGGTTTAACAAGTAGTTGTACCTTATATTTAGTCGGAAACGACACGAACGGATAAAATGTGGAATACCTGCGAATTAACTACCTAAAATTTCAAAAGACATCGAAAATTTTGCCGAAGTAGGTCAAAAATGTTAAATACTAAGAGAGAAAACTATACCTTGGAAATGGCCTAGAATAAAACTATTAAAACGAAAAATAAAGACTTATCCATGATAAAATTTCAAAAATACAGATATTTATTAACATCCAACAACGTAAACTATATAGGATTAATAACAAATAAATAATCTCAGTTATAAATATAAAATGATGACAAAGACTTAAAACCTTTTATCGATATTCAGAAACTAGTTTGTTGCTTAAAGCAGTGTTTACGAATATAGCGATAAAAAGATATCAAACTGATTTGGTGTGTCCATGTCAAGATTAACTGAGGCCATAGAAACAAAACAAATTTTCAACCTGGAACTCCAACACCTTTTACTGACAGCCACCTGTATATCACAGTACCGGTGTTGATTACCAACAGTTAACACACAATGGAATCAAATTTATGTTGTCGCAAAGAGTAACTGTAGGTAAAAATATAGGTCACTCAAATTCAACATAAATGCACTAACGCTTGAAAACATATGCGCCGAAAATGTGTTTTAAATACATAAAAAAATATTTATTGATAATCTGATTCAAAGAAAAAAGTAATATAATTATTTTCTTTGCCAACCATGTTATAATTTCTAAAATATGTTATTTATTTCGATACGAAAATGAAATATATTAATCAATTTTTTGTTTCTATAAATAAATATAATTAATTTTTAATTGCATAATTTGAATTAATTTTTCGAATAACTTTTCGTTTTCTAAGTAGAACGAAATATTGGCTTTGTTCTCCAGAATTTCTTTATTTTCAACATGCCATTTTGTACATGTGGTCCTAATGAAATTTTGGTTATTTCTGGTATAATCAACTTTATAGTAACATACTTTAAGATGCATCATTAGGTTTAGGTTATAATGAACCATCAATGATTAAAGGCGGAAGAAAATTTGTATTTCCTCGTTTTCAGAAAATTCAAAAGTTAATTTTCTAGATATTAAGTTGTTATTAATTTTTTTATTGTAGATTAAGCCTTAATTTGATGACAATAATAGTTCACAGTCCTATAATATATACTAAACTCGGAATACCTTTGACAGCAACTGGTGTTGCTCAGGTTAGTATAAATAATAAAATATGTTCAAGAGAATCTATATGGAATTTATTATTTTATTAGTTATACAATTAATAGTTTACTTTTTAATAAAAAGATTTTTTTGCACTAAAATTAATTCATTGAATTTCATTAAACGATTTTTGAAATCTTTAATGACATTCTGCATCACTCTAGAGTACTACTTCCTAATTTATTAGCATTATTTGAACTTTTTAACAGTTAACCCTATTTGGAAAGTTTAGTCTGAGTATTTTAATTTCGAAAGCTCAAACTTGATTGTTGATTTGATTATTATTAAAAAATACATTTTGCACGTTAATCATGTAATACATGTAATACAATAAATTTGTGAGAAATAGTTTTCAAAATTGATTGATTTATAATGTAACGTTCAATCATGTTTATGGCTAAAAATTGGTAAAAGTCATTTCAATCTTTTGACTACTGATCTCTCTAGTTTAATACTTACGTAGTCAGTTCTTTCTATGAAGTCTACCAGAATCACAAATATGTCGTAATCTAGCATTCGGCAACCTAAATACACTGGAGTACCACAAAACATTTAAAAGTACTCACCACTGAAATAAAACTAGAAATCTATTAAAACAATTTTATTTGGCTATAGCGTACACACTTCATAAAAACATCTACTCAAATGATCTGAAATGGCAGTTTTATATAAATTCTATCGTCAGATTCCGACCAAACATATTTTTATAATTCACAGAAATGAAATGGTTAAAGTTCTAAAATTTTCATAAATCGTCATTTTCGAAGCCACCAAAAACCCTTCAAATGCCACTAGGCAGCCGACCACTGGTGTAACCTATCTATCCATGTGACCGATATAATAAATTGTTTGTGTGCACATTTTTTTGGGTTATGCGATTTAATGGAACAAACTCTAACTACTGATATTTATTTCAATATAAAATTTGTTTGTATTTGATACATGAAAGTATGAATACATTTTTTTCAATGTCTGTAAATCCAGTCAAGTTACTTAATTTAAAAACTAATGTGACTGCATGTTTCTACGCCACACGACTTAGAGTACACTCAATTCTTTTTTAGTGTGGATTTTATGAAATGACGATTGAACATCAATATATTTTCTCTATTTCATCGTCACACTTTTCATTTGAATCGAGTCTTTATCTATTTTATATCGTCTTTAATAATAATTTCAAACTTATTCGACATTTTAAAATATCACAATGATAAAAGACAGTACACCTCAGTACACCACTGAAGCAATTACTGCCGGAAATCGTTGAGAGATAATAATCTATGAGTCCATCTAAGTAGAATTTTCTTTTTTGTCGTTGTGAAAATTGTACATCTCAAGCATTGCTAACTTTTAGTTGTGTCGTATTTAGGAGATAGAAGCAACCACCAAACCCGTTTATGCATCTATACTAATCAAAGGTTAAGAACAATTGGTAAAGCTCCTGAACTGGATTTTCATTTGACAAAAGTATTGATATCTGGGGGTCTATAACAGAAATTATCCATTATCAGCATGTATATCATGCAAAATAATTGATTTAAAATTATGTTCTAATTCAGTGGTTCTCAATTAATATATAAGAGCGCTGAACACCATTCAATATGATTTTTTTTACGTGGAACACTGACAAAAAATACTTGCCCACAATGAGTGACCAATCACAAATTACTATAAATCTGTCGTAAACGTAAACAATGCCTTCTTATAAGCAAAGAAAATACCACGCGCAACAATAACAAGCAATAAAAACACTCTTATATTTGTATGTTTATATATCTGTGTAACGGCTTTTTTATTGAATCATCTTATAAAAAAATTAATTGAGGTTTTTGATGATATGTATCTTAAATGCAAATTTAAAGATAAAATGCCATTTTTTCGCGGAACACGGGTTGAGAACCACTGCTCTAATTCTTTGATATTATCCACTAAAAACTTAGAGAGAACGATAATTATTCAATTGGAAGGTCATATTATTATTGCATGACAGTATACGACCATGTATATCAAAAACACAATGTAAAAAAATAGTAACATTTTCAGATTAAAGACATTTAAAAAACATATAAGTTACATTAAAACAATCCGAAGAATTTCTTTAAAACTTTAATCTTGTAGGAAATAAAATTTTTAATATGAATTTTTTAGGTGAAAATTATTAGTAACATTGAAGAAAAACTAAAAACAGCTTGTACTCTTTATCTGGACATGAAACCAGAAAAAATTGCAGATATTGCAAAAGAAACTCTTGAAGGTCATCAAAGAGCAATTATGGGCTTAATGACAGTCGAGGAAATTTATCAAGATCGCAAGAAATTTGCAAACGCAGTTTTTGAGGTTGCGTCACGTGATCTATTTCAAATGGGATTGCAAGTAGTCAGTTATACTATCAAAGAACTCAGTGATGACGAAGTAAATATAATGAATTTAATCTTTTATCCCTTTCACAATTTATCGATTATTTTCAATTTCTTTTATCTTCATTTCAGATTAAGTATTAATATTTTTATTTAGTTTTTCAAGTGAGCTGAAAATTTCTGTTGGATAAATAAAAATATTGATTTATAATATAAAATGAATAAAAAGATTAAATGAAAATTCTAAATTTTTTTATTATTTTTGTTTATGTTTTATAATTTTTATTATTACAGTAAAACCTCTACTTAAGACCACCTCCCTAAAGAGACCACCTCTAGTTAAGACCTCTATTTCTTCGGAACCAAATTTACACAGTAGTTTACTGGGACAAATAACCCTCCATAATAGGACCACCCCTCTCGTTAAGACCACTTTTCGTAAAAAATATTTTTAGTTTAAATATTTTTTGTTTAAATATTTTTTGTTTAAATATTTTTTGTTAAGAAGATAGCTATTAGTCTAAACAACAATGTGTTTAAAGCTAGTAATGGCTGGTTGGAGAAATTCCTCAAGAGAAACAATATTACTTTGAGGGTTTTATCAGGTGAATCTGCTTCCGTAGAACCATCTGTGCTATCAGATTGGTTTTCGAAAATCCCAGATGTTATTAGAAACTATGAAAAGAAAGATATCTACAACATAGATGAGACTGCTTTATTCTATAAAATGTTGCCAGGGAAATCTTTGGGTCGTGTTGGAGAAAAAACATATGGAAGTAAAAAATCCAAACAAAGAATAACAATCATGCTTTGTGTTAATATGTTGGGAGAAAAAGAGCCACCGGTCATAATTAATAAATCTTTAAGGCCTAGGTGCTTCAAAAACATCGATATGTCTAAAATGGGTGTTGAATGGCATGCAAATAGAAAGGCTTGGATGACCAGTACAATTTTCAAGGAATGGTGTACCAAGTTCAATGGGAAGCTTTTAAAAGAAAAGAGAAGAATCTTGATAGTATTGGATAATGCAACGTGTCATCCTAAAATGGATTTAAGCAATATAAAATTTGCATTTCTTCCTGCAAATACTACCAGCAAATCTCAGCGTTTAGACCAAGGTATAATTAGATCTTTCAAGCTGGAATATCAAAAAAGAATGCTCTCTTCATTATTGTCGTTTTATGAAACAACTGCCAATGTAGAAGAGTTGTTGAAAAAAATCAATCTCTCTAATGTTGTTGAGTTTGTAAAGGAGTCTTGGAATGCTGTTAAGCCGTCAACAGTTGAGAGCTGTTTTAAAAAATGTGGGTTCTGCTCGGATATCACGGTTAAACCAGATATTATAACTGAGATCGAACAAGACGTAACAGATTTAGCTAAGAAGCTTGATTTCGACTTTGACCTTAGTGAGCTTGACATTTCTCTTGAACAAAACTGTTTTGAGAGTGACTGGGAAGAAAAACTGATTTCTTCTTACACTAGTTTGGATGATGCATCAAGTGAGGTTTCTGAACCAAACGAAGAAGAATCTGATTTACCAAAAATTGATTTAAAAACATCTTTATCTTATATTCAGCGGATTAAGAATCTTGGAATGGAACTGGGTGACAATAAATTAGTTGACATAATGTTTCAAGCTGAACAAAAGTTGACGAATATGATAGTTTTTGATAACAGTGAAGCCAAATCGAAGAGACAAACAACATTAGATGAGTTTTTATAATAAAATCTTCAATTTAAGTCTAGTTTTCTTTATAAAAATAAAATCCTCTCTAATAGGACCACCTCTAGTAAAGACCACTTTGCGTCCGGAACCAAGGGTGGTCCTATTAGAGAGGTTTCACTGTATATAAAAAATATTTTCTAATGTGTTCACGGAAGGTGTTTGTTTTATTGTCATTACTTATGCAAAACTTTAACTTAGAAAATTAATAAAAATTTTAAATTTTACAAGCGATTTGGAAAGACCTATATATACGGCAAATAATAATGAATTCGATAGTTTGCTAATAATTATAATATAAATCTTTGTTGCAAGTTTTATTATGTGAAAATTTCGATTATATTTCAAAATTTAAATTTTACACGAAAAGCAAATGTTTTTTGACTTTTAAACTTAATTATCTAGTAGAGAAATAAATTCTGACAATTAATTGTTACTTGAAAATATTTTCAGAACCATCAGTGTGTCAAATTGGTTATTTGGCTTGATAACCATATTTTCTGGGCGGATAAGAGTTTTCAATAAATGAATAGTTATAATAAAAAATGATATTTAAAAGATAAATGGAAAAATAAAAATTTATAAAAACTTTTAAACAGAAAATAAAAAATCGCTTCCTTTAAACCAAAAAATAAATAAAAATATTAACCAATTCATTTAAACAAAAAAAATTAATTAAAGTATTCCATGGGACACATTGCTCAATATTCAATAATAATTAGTTTTTTTCGATTTACTTCAGAATTTAACAGTAATATTGATTTCTTGCTTTTTCTCTGGATTTGAAATTTTAAATGAAAATCTGAAATTCAAAATATACTGAAAGTTTTCAATAATTAAATATTTTTTAAAAACAATTTAAAATCTCATTCAATATTTTAATTTTCGTTTTTTGACATTCTTCTACTTTCAAACATCTACAACAAACACACGATGCTAGTCATCTAAAAATTGTAAAGAACTGTAAATTCTCACATTTCATGAAAGAAACGAAATATTCCAAAAAACAAACATATTGGCGATTTCACTGGTTTTATCCTAAGTATCATTGGTGGATCTTTAAGTCGGCATTTGTTGATTGTTGTAACTGACTACGATTCTTATTGATTTATTTTTTCCCTTGGCTGACATTATTAAAGATGTTTTATACCGAAGATTTTCCAATAGAATCCGGGCGTCCTTTAATTCTTGAGTGCGAAATCCTGAAGGTGCTTCCAATATATTTTTCTTTACTTTTGATCTTTTTATCATTCACAACTTTATTTATTTTCATATAGTTTTTCAGCATGTTTTATATTTAACACGTTGATATAAAGTCTAAAACTAATTGAAAATAAATGAAATTATTTATAATAACGTGACAATCTATTTAGAAATTATAAATATAAAAATTAATACATAAGCATTTGTTAAAAAACATACTTTTTTATATTTATTTCACCTGCTAAATGGAAATACAATGCTAAATCTCAGGAGAAAAGTTAAAATATTATCGCTTTATGATATCTGAAGGAGGAAAATTTCTACTTCTACAAATGAATTTATAACATAAGCTATTTTTATAGAATGGTTAAAGTTTATATATATTACTACAATTATTAACTTGAAGTAATGAAAAGTAATATTGCACCATTAAAGGTTGGCCTTAAATATCATGGTTATTAAGCAATATTCACAACTAGTATTGCTTAGTTTCAATATTTATGATGATATCTTTGTGTCATAAACATTTTTACCCAGAAAACTAATATGATATTTGAATCTGCTAAGCAGAATTACCATTAAACAAGTAAATGATATCATCAGCCTTTGCTGAGAAATATATGAATAATATAAAATGAATAGATTTTCCATTATAAAAATAATTCTTATCAATTTTCTATTGATTAATAAAGATTATTTTTATAATCAGAATTTTTTTAATTTAAATCAATATATACTTTTCAACAAAAGGCTTATATTATCATTTGTTTAACATTTAATTAATGCTACTACCAAGAAATCATCATTTTATAAAGAATTACTATTATTTGAAATACAATACATTTGTTTTACTAAATTTGTTATCATAACAGAGACCGGTAATTATTCTGCTACTAAATTACACGACATAATGAATCGACTCTTTGCAGCAATAAGTTCCCATTACTGTTATGTTGCTAGTCTTAAAGGCAGGTACACCTATTTGTTATTTAATTGCACACACAAACACAACACGTAGTAAAAATGCATGTATTTAATAAATATTCGCCAGTTTATCACCAAGAAACCTTATTTGGACATTATCGACTACAATCACTTTTTTCACTAGTTTGGTAGTAGATTTTATTATAGGTATTTTGTTGTATGAGAAAGTTTTTCTTTGACCAAGTTAAAATCCTAAAATAAAAGTGTTACCCTATGCAATCTTCAACACACGGGTAAGTTAGTGTGTGACCTAATTTACACCAAACACCACTGAGATACATTCTTTATAGTGGTGGTTGGCGTGTAGAGTAATTGCTCACTCACCAATTTAATGAATTTCTCATCATATTTTGGAAATTTATTTTAGCGATTTTACAAATGGCTTTCAGGTAAGATGTTAAATTTTAAGACTTGAATTTTGATCCATATAGATCATTATTTAAGTTCTTAAATATTACTTTTAATCAACAGTGTAATTATAAATTATCTTTAATTAATTTTTAGGGTTTTAGGAATTTTATGACATTTATCTTCAAGTATTTTGGAATTATTTCGAAAAAATGTGAGTCAGATATATTTTTAATTATAATTAATTAATTATTCAATCACCAAAAATATGTATTTTTCTAAAACATTTTGCGAAAAACGCCGAAATGATTTTTTTAAATTTTTTTTCTGAGCTCAATATGAAGGGCTTCTTGCAGGAAATCAAATCTGGATTGAAAAGACATTGAACCAAATTCATCTGCTCTTGATATTTTCATTAAAAATATATTTTTAAAAATTTTCAGCGATCTTTTTTTCTAAAAATTGTCTAAAATAAAGTTATTATAGAAACGTATCTCAGCATTGCATTTCTACGAATCAAAAGTTTGTATGTGTTTTTAGTATGTGTCACACTTGTGTGCAGTTTTTAATTTTTCTTCCACTTTTCAGATTTCTATAGTATAAGATGTATCTCACTGAACTATAAATGAGAACATCAACATGAAATCAAAGTAAGTATGTATGTTTCTATAATGTAAGATTATTGATTTTTTCTTATATTATATGAAACGGTTCTCAATGGTGTTTGGTGTATAAAGGTTATTGATTTTTTTAAATATGTTGTCCAGTGGAACTGGT
>CAUHTR010007957.1:16439-45198 GCA_959609185.1 Schmidtea polychroa
CGGATCAAAAATGTTACTAAAAATATATTCAAAATGTTACTAAAAATAGATATCTTTGTTACTAAAAATAGAACGACCTTGATGACTCAGCGGCTGAGTCTTTGTTTAAATTACCTTGATAACTAAACTTGATGATAATAATAATATTAATAATAAATTTTGAAAATATCTTCGAAAATAATAAATAATATTGAAATTAATAATAAATAATATTGAAATCTATGTTTTGTTGATTTGTTGAGCGTGACCAGTACCCTTGTGAGCATTACCCATAGAGGGACAAAATATTTTGTCGGATAGACTCGGAGTATATAGACACGGTGTATATAGATTAATACTAATAATAATAATACTAATAATAATAATAATAATAATAAGAACAGTAGTAATAATAACAATATATAGCTCATTGGAAAGGTCTTGAAACGGGCTTTAAAATGAGCTATCGTTTAATAATTTTCGTTGGCGGGAACTTTGAAAAAATTAAAAATAAAATAATAATATTTTTTAAAAATAATAATAAAAATAATATTTTTAAAAATAATAATATGACCTTGATGACTCATCGCGATGACTCATATGACCTTGGGAATGACCTTGGATGAGTCATGCGACCTTGAAAATGACCTTGATGAGTCATAGGATGACTCAGATGACCTTGAAAAAATTTGGTGAGTCATAGTATGAGTCATACGACCTTGAGAATGACCGTGGATGAGTCATACGACCTTGAGAATGACCTTGGATGAGTCATGGTCTTTGTTTAAATGACCTTGAAATTTTTATGCCTCATCGGATGAGTCATATGTCCTTGAAAATGACCTTGATGACTCATAGTATGCGTCATATGACCTTGAAAATGACCTTGATGAATCATGGGAAGACTCATGGTCTTTGTTTAAATGACCTTGAAAATTTTGATGAGTCATCGGATGAGTCATGGTCTTTGTTTCAATGCCCTTGATGAGTCATATGTCTTTGTTTAAATTTGACCTTGAAAAAAATGTACTTTTAGACTTAGAATTTTTTTAAAATTTTACGACCGGGGGGAGGGGGAGGGGGGGTACTGTGCTAGCGGTGCCCTGTGCCAGCGGTGCCCAATCCAATTTCATAACATCTGCATAAGTCGGTAGTTGATTGTCGGGCATCTCGGATGGACCACCAAAGATGACACAAGACACTTTCTTTCTGGTTACAGCCATTGCAACTCTAAAAAGGAAAACCAGAGGCATTTAAAATCCATAGTGTATGGGTGGCAAATATTTTGCCTATTAAAAGTAATGAAATATTATTTAAATGCCATCAATGACTTCAATAATATGTTATATTATAACATATTATTGAAGTCATTGATGGCATTTAAATAATATTTTCATTACTTTTAATAGCAAAATATTTGCCACCCATATACTATGGATTTTAAATATTATTGTTATAATATTACCTCTTATAATGAAGTATCGTAGTGGAGTAATTATTTATCACTAACAATACTACATACAGCGATTCAAAAAAAATACAATGTTATGCAATATGTATGCAATAATCCGTCTGAATTGACTCTAGAAACAGGAAGTGCAGCGTGTGAATGCGTAGAAAAGTGAAATAATAATGATCTTTTAGTTAACAGTAAGTAACGATAACGTATTAGTGGAAGCAAAAAGTTGCCAATTCCTTGTAATGAAAAGAACACCGGATAGCAAATACATTATCGTTTTCTTATCAATGGTTACATTTTAAAGTTGGTTGTGGAACCTCAAGACATTATTTAAATTATTGTTTTTCTTTACAGAGTACTTCATTAGACCTCATAGCAAGTTTTTATAACTATCCAAAGTCTACTAAGTCAAAAAATTTTTTTTCGGTCATTTTCACTCCACCCTATTACTTATGGGCTAAGATTTTTGAATTAAAGTAATGAATGGGGCTCAAATAACTAAATTAAGGGTTCAAATTTTTAAATTAAAGTAAATAATGGTTCTAAAAAATTAAAATAAAGTAAATTAAGGTCCTAAAAAATTAAATTAAAGTAATGAATGGGCACAAATAACTAAATTAAGGTTCTAAAAAATTAAATTAATTAAGTTAATTAAGGTCCAAATTTTAAAATTAAGTAATCAATGGTAAAAAATTTTAAATTAAAGTTAAATAAGTAAATTAAAGTAAGATTTTTAAATTTATTAACAAAATAATAGTAGGTGTTTGAGAATTGAAATTTTTTAATGAAAATTTTTATGAAATAATTTTTTAAGTAATTTTTAATAGAAATTTTAATGAAATATTTTTCAATGGTAATTTTTAATGGAAATTTTATTGGAATAATTTTCAATGATAATTTTTAAGATAATTTTTAATGAAAATTTTTATGAAATATTTTTCAAATGAAAATTTCAATGGAATAATAATAATAATAATAATATATCAACCAAATACTATACAACACATAAAAATTAACTAAACACATAAAAATAACTAGACACATAACAAAACATATAAACATTAACTAAACACATAAAAATGAACTAGACACATAGCAAACATAAAAATTTACCAAACAAATAACAAATGTATAGATATAAACTTTTTATTTAATAAAATTAGTCTTCATCAGACAAAATAACGTCATCGATATCGATATCATCTTCTCCAACATAATCTCCAAAATCTTCTTCATTAAATTCTTCCTCATCTTCTCCAACATTTTCATCAAATTCTTCTCCAACAATTTCTTCAACATTTTCATCAAATTCTTCTCCAACAATTTCTCCAATATTTAATTCACTTAATCTTACATGCCCATATGCAAGACTAGTATTTTTCCCCACCCAAACCCTTTTGTCATCTTTGTTAGTTAGTGCTATTTTTGTGTTTTTAATTGTAAAAATTTGATGATTTTTGCTTGNTCTTTGAACTTTCCAATGACAGAATCAAGGTTCTTACTATATAAGGAATGACAACTATTGTAATTGGAAGTATCTAATAAATTATCTCGAATCATTGCAGGTAAAAGAACCTCAAGTTTACAGTTAATGACTTCGAGGAAAAAAGAGTCTGTATCACCTGCAACGATATTAATTTTACAATTAAACTCATTGCGAAATGATTCTAGATCCTTATATTGTAATTCATACATTCTAAGTTTAGATAGATCAAGTACAGATTGACCAATGTAACTTGGTCTATCTAAACATATAGAATCTGAATTCAATAATGCTGCAATTAAATTATCGTCTATTTTAATAGATTTTTTAAAAGTCGGCTTTGAAGAATATTTAACTAATTTACCGGCAGTTGTACAAAGACGAAGATTCATTCTTCTCTTTAAATTTTCAACTGTTTTGCCGTATAAACTGTTATTTAACAATTTATAATAATTTTTATCTAAGTTATTTATGCTTTTTGACCTTAATTCTGTATTTCTATCTATATATTTTTTAAAATTTGGAGATTGCTTAAATCTTACACCCCTATTTACACGTGTTACTTTAACACCAAGTTCCAAATATAATTTTAATAATCTCCAATGAATCACATAATTAGATTTTGGAAGATGAGTTAATAATAATTTTTCAACCTTAGACCCAGCAGGTTTCATTTTTTCAGCAGCTACAGGGAAATCATCCAACTTATCATGAAGCTCAGAAGGAATTACAAGATCAACTTCAAGAGTGTATCCATAAGACAAAGATTCAAGATTTAAATTCCTACATTCATCCATTATTAAATCAAATCCATCAAGAACCCAACTAAATTCACCACAAGGTAATGATTGACTTAAAGCCCAACCATAAAGATTATTAATATCTATATAAAGTAACTCGGTGTTCTCATCGGTTTTTACGTAATGCTTATTCACAAAAGTAAGACCGCCTCTTATTCCACCCTCATAAAAGCTAAACATTTCGTTTTCAGTTATGAGCTCAATTGGTTCATTTAAAGACATTAATGCAGAAGACCAAGACATACCTGGAATTCCGAATAATTCAATGGTTCCAATCTATTGTGAGCAATAGATTTCAACCGAAACTGATGAAAGAAATCAGCCAAAAGAAAACAATCAAGTTTTAAGTAGATCATCATATAATCTAATAAAGTTAGGCAATTAGTTTCTACCCAAATCTCCTGAGCTTTTTCATACTCAAGCTCAGTGACACCTTCCCAGATTGGTGGTAATTCATAAGTAGTTTGTAGAATATCTAAAGATGTCGCGAAATTATAAGGGAAGATTCCTTTTTCACATACTATAGTGCCAGAAAAAACAGAATTAGTAAAAGGCAAAGAATTCAAAGTTTTGACTGCTTTAGCTAAAGAATCATTGACAAATTGATAAGAATCAATGAATCTTAAGCTAATTTTGCCTAAATGCGCAATCAAAGAAATAAATTTTTCAGTCGTTATTGGGATGCAACCTAAAGTCCAATTTTTAAATTTATTTAATCCGTATTTAAGTATATGATGCATATCGTATCCCTTCAAGTTGTGAAATACGATAGGGCAAAATTTTATTTATTTTCCTATTTATGTTACATGTGCTACAAGCTGCACCCAAGTACTTCCCAGTAAAATGATCGTGATCTCTAACAGGATCAACGATAGATTTCATACAAAGATAACAAACAGATGCACTAACAAATTGACGTTGTTCAATTTTCGTTAATTTAATCATAGGTTTCCTACCCATTTTATAATAAAAAGGAAGAACCTTATTTAATGCTATATCCTCTATAGCACTTAAAAAACTCTCGACGCAATCTAAACTTATGAACTGTTGATAAGATTTAGATCCGTCAAAGTTATTTACAAGTAAAAGACCAGCAGATATTGGCATGTGTCGTTGGAAATGAACATTATCAGAAGGTAAATAGCCTCAAAATCGGCATAAACTACAAAAGGAGGAGTTACTGTTTTCGACCAGTCATTAAACTGCAATAATTTATTTTGAGGGAAGGTGTAAAGAGTTGTTCCTAATTGATTACGTTTACATAATACTTCATGTTTGTCCAGTGCGTGTTTATACCTAAACCCATTCAAACACCGATGGCACCATAATGATTGTATGCGTGTAGGACAACTAGTGTTGATACCACAATTCAGTAACCTATTTAAATTGCTTATAGCTACGTAATGGAAATTGTTTCCTTTATTTAATAGTAGTAAATTAATTATAGTTCCATTTAAAACTTTGGAACGATGTATAATATCTAAATGTGGATGTTTTAATACATAATTATCAGTTAATTGTTTGCTATTATCATATGAAAAAACGTTAATTATTAAGCCTGGATTTTTAGATTCAAATTTCCTAATATCTTTTAATTTCATAGGTAATTCTAACGGGTCGTATACTAAGTCAGATAAATTATAACTAGATGTCCTATTTCTAGCATATCTATTAATCTCATCATATTTTAAAATAGCTAAAATGCTATATAAAAAACATGAATCATCAGTGTTTTTTATATTAATTAAACAATATTTATTTTTTTAGATAAGTAGGTGTTTCAATGAAACTCCTACCACTTAATCTACTTAACCTACTTATTTTTGTTATGGTGAAATGTATTTCAGTAATATTTTTTATATTCCAACTGCTTCCTAACTCAGTAATATTAGTAATTTTCTCATTTAATTCCTTAATGCCTTCATCAAAAAATGATGCGGTTAAAGGCTTTGCATAATTTGAGATATTATTAACCTTTATTTCCCCGTCTTTTTCAAATTCGATTGTTATTCCGAATTGAATTTTGACGGAGCCTAATTCGTTAATAATATCTCGTAATTTTATTATTAGTTGTTCAGGAAATATTATTTCCTTTATATTTAAGTCGCTTGTATTTAAGCTTAATATTTGATGGGTACCTCTTAAATCTTTTTGTATTATTGGAACATTTCCACCTATTTGTATTATATTTAATCCATCCCAAGAATCAAAGGAAGTGAATAATCCATCATTGGATTCAACAACCAATCCATCATCGGATTCAACAACCAATCCGACCTGGGATTCAACA
Source organism: Schmidtea polychroa (assembly GCA_959609185.1). Lineage (NCBI taxonomy): Eukaryota > Metazoa > Platyhelminthes > Tricladida > Dugesiidae > Schmidtea > Schmidtea polychroa. The sequence continues at coordinate 22,451 of CAUHTR010007957.1, forward strand.
AAAGACAATCCAGCCTGGGATTCAACATCTAATCCGTCCTGGGATTCAAAAGAAGAAGTATCTAATTTAATTTTTTTATTTGTATTATTTTTTTCTATAGTTGAGGATCTTTTAAAAACACTATCTTTTTTAAAATTAAACCTATCTAAATGATTTTTATGTTTATTATAAAAAACGCTATATGTTACGGGGTCACTAGTCTTACATACGGGACATATAAAATAAGTTTTATTATAATATTTTTTCGTGTAATAATTCTCCATTATAGAATGGCAATTATTATCATGCTCTTTTGATGAACAATAATTTGGGTAAAGTATACCTATAAAATAAAATTTAATAAAAAAAATATAATTTAAATGAAATATTTTAATAAATGTTTACGCAAAAATTTGCAAATTATTATTATTTTACAAATTTTATTTACTAAAAATAAAAATTTACTAAATTAAAAATATTAACATTTACTTAAAAAATTATATTAAATTTCCTTTAAATTATAAAAGTAATCAATACTTACATTGTAAATTTCATTTCGATTTATTGACACATTGACATAATTTTTCTCTTTATTCGTATTACCTAAATTATTAATTAATTAAATCAATAAATTAAAAATTATGTTTACTTTTTCTTTTCAAATTTCCTTTAATCTTCGATTTTAAATTGTCTTCATTAATATTATCTAAATTAATTAATAAATTAATTAATAAATAAATTAAAATTTACCAAATTCCTGAATTTTTTCTCGGACATTCATAACGTTTTCTATTAAAGAATTCATTTTTATAGGTTAATTATTTGTTAAATGTGACTAATGATTGATTATTGTTTATAGATTATTATTGTTTATAGGAACAAATTCTAACCAATCAAAATCAAGGAAGAGGTAGGACAAAGATATATTGCGGTATTTAAAAATTTAAATATATTTAAAAAACACATTTTGATGCTAAAGTTAACTTATTTAACATTTTCATAATAATTTAATAAAATAATGTGATGAACCCACAAAGTAATATCATTTTTCATCAAATTGCAAAACAGTAATAACGTTTTCATAAAATTGTAACAAAGTAATAACATATTTCAGATAAATTTTCAACAGTTGTAAAATATTTAAGAAAATTGTAACAAGATTAGAAAATATTACAACAAAGTAGTAACATATTTCAGAAATTTCAACAAAGTTGTAAAATATTTATCAAATTGTAACTAAAATAATAAAAATATTGCAACAAAGTAATAAAATAATGATGCTAATTGGGACAAATCAATACATTATTTCGAAGACGGACAACAAATTAGAAAGAATATTGTAATAAATTGTGAAGTCTTTCAGTAAATTACAACAAAGTAATAACATATTTCGGAAATATTTCACCAGATGTAAAATATTTAAGCAATTGTTATAAGATTATAAAAATATTGCAACAAAGTAATAAAATAATACAACATTTTAAAATCTAGATCAATCCATTTTATAGAAAATTAAATTTTATCTATATAATATATGAATAAATATCCAAGGAAATTACGTTAACGTATAATAAATACAAATTTATCGTAAAAACATATGTGTATTACTCACAAAACAAGATACATAAATTTTAATCAAGCTATTTTATAGAAAATTGAATTTTATCTATATATTATATTAATAAAATCCCAAGAAAATTACGTTAAATGTATAAAAATACAAATTTATTGTAAAAACATGTGTGCATTACACACAAAGCACCAAACTGAAATTGTAATTGAGCCATTTTGTAGAGAATTAAATTCTGCCTATACATTGTTACACTTAAATCTCGATCAGACCTGTGAAAAGAGACATAAAAGAGAAAGAACAGTAGAGTAGTATGATTGGGGCCATCTAGGGGCCATTAAGTAATTCAATTTTTAGGCCCATAATTTACTTTAATTCAAAAAAAAAATCTGAACCTTGATTTACTTAAATTTAATTTTTAGACCCATCATTTACTTTATTTTGAAATTTTAGACCCATAATTTGCTTTATTTTAAAAATTTACTATGCGTTTTTAATGTAAACCACCTTTTCTATTGAAATTCTCAGGACCAAGAAGACCCCCTCACTATAGTGTGAAAAATCCATGCTTTTTTATTGAAGACTACCTTTTTCTATTGAAATTCTCAGGACCAAGGAGACCCACCCAAATAATATTTATCCTTGGCTTGTTTATTGAAAAAAAATTTTTGTATTTAAAATCCCAGAAAAAAAAACATTGGAGCGTACGGCAACAATTATGTAATCAAAAAATGTCTACGGAAAAAATTATGCAATCAAAAGTTGCAACATTTTTTACACCCCCCCCTATTGCTCCCGTAAGCTCCTAACTCCCTACTGTAGTATATTTTTCCAAATGGGAGTAGAAAATCTTTTTCTTATTATTTAATATTTAAATTTTCTCCGTTTATAAAAACGAATATAATAAATTTCCTTTCCGGGTGTTCATGTATTCATAATAGATTTCTCTTTTTTTCATTTTGCCATAAATACAATTATTTAGGGTTATTTGAATTCTCTTGGAATGTCTAGAACAAGTCAAGTCAAAAGAGATGCTAGAATTGGTGAAGCTGAAGCCCGTAGGGATGGATCGGTTAAACAGGCATCAGCTGAAAAATTAGAATTGATTTCTCAATTGGAAAACAAAACTAAAATTGCGCTAGCAGAAAGAGATTTTTCACTTAAAAAAGCAGAATATGAGAAAGAAATAAAGACCCGTCAAGCTCAAACTGAATTAGCGTATCGATTACAGGTAACGTTATTTTTGATATCTGATAAGTTTCAGATATAAATTAGGCATAAATATCAATATCAACAACATACTTCTATTTTTAAATAATTCATTCAATTATAACTTATAGAGAATTTTCATTCAATGAATCTCTAAGTTCATTGGACTATAATTAAATGCCAATTACAGCTGCCTATCTATTAATTTCCTGCATATGAAAAAAATTTTAATATATTTTTATTAATCAATATGAAGTTAATTGAATTAATAACGGGGAAATCAATAAATTTTGATGAGAAAAAAATAAAATATAAAAATTATAATATTTGATTGATTAAAAAATTAATAAGAATCATTAATCATTAAAATTTGATAAATCAAATTTGTTTTGACAACTGTAATAAATTCAAAAGGAAACATTTTAATTTAGCCATTAAGGAAAATCTGATGATCAGTACGACATACCATATAAACGGATATCGTATTTGGGGAATTCGTCTATATAAATATTGATGGATTTCCCATTAATTTGGAAATTTATTGAAGAATTATTAAAAGCGAAATTGTTTAAAAACAGAATAAAGTAAAAAAATTAAAAAGTCTTATCCACCGAAAAGATTAAATCCTAAAGCATCCGTCAGATGTGAAGGATTGCAGAGTTGTAAATCAGTTTGCTATAATAAACTCGTGTGTAGTTGTTTTGAAAAATAAGTAACAATTGTTGAGTTTTATAATTTTAATAGTGAACACAAGGAGCCAGATATTGAAATTTTCTCCATAGAAAACACCATAAAATCTAACAAAATATATAAAATCATATTTTTAACAAGAAATATAAAAAAACTTTTTCGGCTGATTTTCCGAAAGCGATGAATGCTACTAAGATAGGAAAAAGCAGCATGTAAATCTTCTAAAATTATATTTCAATCGAATATTTAGAGTTGAGCAATATATTCCCCATAAAAAAGTTACGAATAAAACAAATAAAGCCTTAGAACAAATTCTGGCACAACCAAAATACACCAAAGTGCATGGATTATATGCAACAATGCCAAATTTTATGGGTAGATGGTAAGTTAATAGTTATAATTTTTATTAAATTTACATTTTCTAAGGTATTTTAAAGGCATTTTTTAAATTAAAATTTCCTATTTATTATGAATTTCAGGTCATTTAGGATATATTTTGTTAAAACGGTAAAATCTATTAAATTTTCATTTAAATACATTTTTGAAGCTATTATAATTTTTTTTCAATTAGAAATAATTTTTAGAAATTTTTATGTGATTGCAGTAATTTCCTCCTTATTTCGTGACTTCAATTAATCTTTTTTTTATCAATTTTTGAGTATTTAAAAACCATAAACGTTAAATTTAATATTTTAATTAAAAATTATACATTTTCCTCTCTATTACTCGTGGAAAATTGGAATGTGATAGAATGATAGAAAAACCTTCAAATTATTATTTTGATTGCTGTCCATAATTTTTCTCCGCCTGTGTATTTTTGATTATAGTGTTGTTGTATGTGAATTTGTATTTTATTTTTCTGTTTTTCTATAGTAAATACCTTTAATTTCAAGTGTATATATTTTGACTATGTATAAATTAATTATGTCTTATAGTGTACTTTAATTTATGAATTGGTTTAATTTATTTCCTTTGATGTACACATCAAATAAAAAAACAAGGAAAACTTATAATTTAAGAGAAAGAAAACACAATACTCATTATCTCAATTTCTTTCCACACAACCAATAATTACACAGCTTTGATTATCATTTTAATATTCATCACTGTTAGTGCAGAAAGTTAGGATGCTTGGCGCCTGGAAATCAGATTAATATTGTCCTTCAATCTGAAAACCACTATTTAACAAATCCAGTAAAGTCATCAGATGCACCTTCGCGGCTAATTAATAGAAAAAAAGATGGCGTAGTCTCGTGAAGTCATAAGTATTTTGGCGCCCGAACATCTGTCCCCCCATCACCTTAGATATGCCTCTGCATTGAATCGATATTTATTATTTGTAGAGGTTTTATTTTCAATATAAATTCACACTGAAAATAACAAAAATTATTTTTCAATAAGAATTTTAAAGCATAGTTTTTGTTAAAATGTTTCTAAGGTCACTCTGGGAAAGTTTCTTATTAGTCAACCATTAATATAAGTTTTAATTCGTCTATAAACAATTGTTCGTGATTGAAGATGGGTCAAGGAACTATAAAATTTTAGAAAATATTCTCGATAAGAAAGCAGGATCAATTTAAATTCTAACAATATTTAACTTAACCTTGATTTTGCCACTTAATATCTAAACAACGTTCTTTGGAAATAAATTTCCGTAAGTTTATACATTTTTGAAATTATAAATTTGCGCTTTTTAAATTTATTGTAAACTTACCCCTCGATAAAATCACGAAACAGTTAGAAAAATTAATTAGCAAATTCTAATTAGTTGATCTATTTTTAAGGCCGCTAAAACCAGGCAACAAATCATGCTAGAAGAAATGCAAATTAAAGTCGTTGAACGTGAACAGATGATTACTGTTCAGGAATTAGAAATTCAGCGCCGAGAGCGTGAATTAGATTCCACTGTACGAAAGCAAGCTGAAGCAGAAAAATATAAAATGGAAAAAATAGCCTATGGTGAAAAAATAAGAGCTATTCGTGAAGCTGAGGCCAGTGCTGAAACTACAAAATTAAGAGGAGAAGCGGAAGCTTTCGCAATTTTAGAAAAAGCTAAAGCCGAAGCAGAACAAATGGCTAAGAAGGCTGAATCGTGGAAAGAATATACTGTAATGATAAATGAAAATAATTCCCATATTTTACACTCGTGATTAGGAAGCCGCAAGATTAGAGCTCTTTTTAAGTACACTTCCGAAAATAGCTGCCGAAATTGCAAATCCTTTAACATCGGTTTCTAAAATTACAATGGTTTCGAATGATAATTCGGACGTTGGGATAGCTAAGATTTCCGATGAAATTTTATCGGTTATTGATAGAATTCCAAAGCTCGTTCAAAACATGACTGGTTTGGATTTATTGCAGGTAGAAATTTTGATTTTATCGTAATTTCTCTTAATATTTCATTAAATATTTTTTTTAATTTGAATTAATTGTGAAAATATCGATCAAATATAATTTTATTGACAAATAGTAACATTTAATGAGCTTCAAATATACTCTAATCACTGAAAAGAAAATATTTTCAAAATCAATTTTTTTGTATTTATTAGCACCACGGACTTAGTATTTTTAACGTCCATAAAATAACAATTTTCCAATAATGATTTCAAAAACAACACTTATTTTACAATATTATTTTAACACACAATATATTGATATTTTCAGAAGGACAGCTGTTTAATCATCCACGTTTCGAGACACTGAACAGGGTATCTATACTGATAGGGCAACTCATACACTTCATCGGCCACCTCATAATCTGACAGACAAATGGAACCTGTATCATTAGTTGCGGCGATTTTCTTGACTTGTAATTTCTCAATATCTGCCTCATTTGCTGGTGGAGGACCACTCTGTTCAAATTGATTCATAATACTCGAAACTTTGATCTGAAAATATGAAATCTGACGAATCGGATCTAAAATCCAGCGGCAGCAATCCACCAAATAAATTTGATATTAGTTGGCCAAAAACACTATTTCTGTTATCAGAATCTCTTGGAGTAATAATAAAGGAACCATCAGTTTCGTTTGTAGTTCTTGCACCAGGAATATAACGAATAATATGAAAAACATTCAAGGCATCATCATCATTTTCCATTGAGTTATCAGATTCAATTCTTTCAATAAATCCATCATTGCACGTCACACATTTACCATCCTGAGATGTGTGAACGTCCCTGTTGCATTTATGATCATAGTAATTATCTTTATTAATTGAAGCCATTAAATTCCCAAAAAAAATTATTTTCAAACACTTCTCCAATACTAATCGTTAAAACAAATCTCATATAAAAATTTACATAAATTCCAGCAAATCCCAAATCTCGAACATAAATCCAAAATCGATACCGAGAATCAAAAAAAAACTGAATAATAATTCGACAATTGTCCGCGTCTATGTGCGCACACAAATCAAAACCAAAAATCCAAGCTCAAAACGCACACAGACGCGAGAACACTCAACTGATAATTAACCAACAGATTTCATTTACATCAATTCAATTTATTATTTTAAATTTATGAACATTTTACATTATACATTTAAAATGTGAATTTGAAAATGCTATTTTAAAAATAATTTATATAATTATTGTTTGAAAATTAATTTTTAAATATATACTTATCCTTTTAAAAAAGCTTTAGTCATTTAATGTCCGTTATAGTCTGTTTCCCATTTTTTAATTACATTTCATGTCTTTTATTGTGGACTTGTTTGATGGCTTCCGCAGGCCCAAAATACCGGTCATCCTCTTTGTTATCTTTATTAAGACCATCTCACTTAATCTTAATAAAGATAACAAAGAGGATGACCGGTATTTTGGGCCTGTGGAAGCCATCACACAAGTCCACAATAAAAGACATAAAATGCAATTAAAAAATGGGAAACAGACTATATTACTTTTACCTTCTTTTCCGTCACTTTATCAGGAATTTCTCTTTTTCCTGACGTGTTTATAAGCCACGCTCTATAAATTCGTTTTCCAAATACTTTGTTCAATCGTTTTTTGAAATGTTGAGTTCAATATAAATTAAACTTCTAGTAATAAATCAACCCAATTTGTTTGAACTTTTTCTTTAATAGTTATTTGAATAGCAATTTCTAATTGCCCTGAATCGCATTGATGGCTTGAGTATATTATTTTGATGTTACTCATCACTTCAAGTAACTTTTATCTGTCACAATGTAAAAAGCTTGGCTTTAATATCCAGTTATTTTTCAAAATTGAATTAACTGTATTCTCATCTGTGATTCATTATTATTATTAATATATAAATAGTTTTCATCATTCAAACAATCATCATTCGTTTTATACGAACTGTCCTTCACCAATATCTAATTTACACTTACTGTGGAGCTTCTATCACCTCACGTGGGGGACTGAATTCATTAGGACAAGTTTATTCATTTACTTCCTCATCTTCAATTACAGTAACTGTCATTCGATATTGGTAAAATTTATTTTACCGTGCAGCTCAAAATATTAATATTTGAAATTTCCTGACTTATGACAATGGTTACATTTCACATTTGAACACTCTGAATGTTTATGTCCAATATATGAACATTGGTCAATAGTTTTTTTGGAATTTGCCTTCGTTATAACGTTTGTTTTGAAATCTCGTTTTTGATCTAGAATATTCCTCAGTTTTTCTAATCGGTTCTGCATTCGTTTTCTGTAGCATTTGTTCGCATTTGATTATTTGTTGTCTTTCTAACAACATATATATGTCTTACGTTTATTTTCACCGTTGCTATTAGGAAATTATTCGGTTTCAATTCTTTATTTACCTTATCATAGGTTTTCATTCTAATTTTCATTTCCTCCGATTTATAATGGTTCATCTTCAAATCTTCAATTGCGCTTAAAGTTACGAGTTTGGAATTCTTCCTTATTTAACTGGTGTCGTGGAATTTGTTCGGCTAGTTTTACAATTTTTTCACAGAAATCACTGTTAGAAACATTTTCCTTATTAGATGTTTGGTTTCTTAAATAATTCACATCAATATTTTAAAAACAAAACAAAACTATATTTTTAAAAACAACCCAAAATCTCTCTTATTAAAACAATCACTGTTTTTAGCTTAGAGGATATTTTCGCAAGCATGAGTTAATATTTGAATAGGGAATATTCGTACACAAGCTGTGAAAAGCGCATTTTAGTTCGTTATAATGTTACAATCTTGAGTTTCTTTTGTTCATCTGCGTTTATCTCGACTTGCCTTATATAGTGATATAATCCATTTGATTAATGATTCTCAACCCAAATCGCCACTGCTCGACAATCCTCCTTCTGTGACTTTTTTCATGTTCTCGTTGTGTAGCAATATAGTTAATTACCCTATCATGCTGTGCTGATAATGGTTTTTTGATTTCTCGTTTGTTTGCTTTTCTTGTTGTTTACCTAACTTGAATTTCCTTTAATTAATTGATTAACGATTTCATGCTTTTTTCATTCCCTTACTTTTCGACTCTTTCTAAACGTATTCTAATAAATTCATTATTACCATGATCTTTCCCCCTGTCTTATATCTATACCTGGCCCGTTTTTCAAATTCAAATTTAATAGTTTATTGATTTTCAGTAGTTTTCCATTCTTCGTCATTGAATTTTTAATTATACCATATTTTGACTGTTTCCAAAATATTTCATTTACCTAGAAATTATGATCTTTTAAGATAATTTAGTTTTACAACTCCAGCGCCGTTATTAAATTGAGTGTTCATGTTTGATATACTGTCATGTAACGTCACATTTCTTAAACACCCCCCCCCTTTATAGGCGCGTGACCTCATTTATGGATGACCCGATAGTGGATTAAATTGAAATAAATGTGCCATATTGTCGAATTATATTAATGAATTTTATTATTTACATATTAACTCTTATTTAGGCTGTACGACAAAATTGACCCAATTGTTTTGACTATTTATTTATGACTTGTTGATTATATACTTTCACTTTTATACATGTTTTCTGATTAACTAATTGTTTATCTGTGGAGTATAATAAATATTTGATTTATGCAATTGAACTTTATCGTTGATGTAAAATTAGAGTAATTATTATTTATACGTATTAGCATTACTTAACAGTCCTATTGTGAGTTATTGAATATTTTTATGGCCGTTCATTGAAAAATTTAGTTGATACAAATTGAACTTTGTGATCTTGATCGAAAATTTTAGTAATTAAATTAAAAATGAATTTGCATGTGGAAAATATTTTTTCCGTTTAATTGATAATTTAGATGAAGTAAATGTCAATCGCTTATTGTATTACTAAATACATTTTCGCATGGTCTGGGAGGTGGTTTTTTTTATCAGTTTGTACAATTTTTCAATTAATACGGATATGCTCCTAATTATGAGAAATGAAATGTAATTTTAAACTGTAATGGTAAAACTGTCAAAAACTAAAGCAAATTTGATACAATTATCAAGTTCTATGGAGTTCGTAATATTTTTCATCAATAGAATCAATAAATCATTTATTGGGAAGAGGATCAAAACTTAAATTGAACCGAAAAAAATTAAAGATTAAAATGATTCGATTTGGATATTTGTATTATATTGGAAAACATAAAAATAAACGTGCGGAATAAACTTAATGGATTGTTAATCTCTAAAATTAACCAAAATTTGCAAGATTTTCATTACATCTTTAAGAGATTAGTTATAATACCTGAGTAAAGACATTGTCCTGAGGAATTGTTACAAATTCTCGATTAATGTCGCTATTAGCGTAGCTAGGACGGAAGTTAAAGAACTATTGGTTAATGTAGGTGTGACTCGCAAAATAATTAACACTGAACATAAACGTACAGACAATACTGACGATACCGCTTTCATCACAAGTGATATTGGGTAATATATACATCAAAACATTTCGGATCAAACAAAAACATTAACAAAAGCTTTCTCATTCATAGACCAAGTCAACATAATAGATGTTTTAGTAAAACGTACTATTATTCTATGTTGAAATAGGGCCCAACTCAATGCTTGCGGCTTTGCTACTCTAATATTTTGAATGCTGCATATTATGAACATTTTTGGCTTTTTCCAAACATCAACCGTTAATGGCATTCTGGCATTAGAGGTTGGAGAAATTTATCCTCGCGTATAAAATATAAAATCTTCTCAGTAACACATTAAGGCATGCTCTAGGATTGGATGAATTTTATCATTTGTTACAGGGATTTTACCGTTTCAATATAAAATGTTATCTCACTTTAGTAGTGAATCGGAAATAACATTAAAGAAATTAAATTCAACTCGTTGGTCTGGAAGAATACAGTTGTTAGCAGGTGTTAAAGTTCTTTATTTTGATATGAATGAAAGAGACGAAGCAAGAGTTTTTTCAGCTTTACTATTTATAACATTTTCATATTTTTCTATCAATGTTAGTTGTTTTTCTTTTTTTTTGTTTTCCCTGTGATCCACTCATTGATGTCATTCAGACATTTATCGTCCTCTTCGTTCACTGTTTCATGAACTAAATTGATTTTATTGTCTTTTTCCTGAAAATATCAGGCTTTTACAATCTCAGTTTAAATGTTTCTACCATATTAAAAACATTTCATTGGGGATTGTATTGTTGCTTTATTTTGACATTTAGACCATATTTTTGTCACATTAAAAACATTCTCTTGTAAGCCGCTTCTTTTATTTGACGTTGCATCGTTTAACTCCATTTTTGTTCGATGTTTAATCTTTTGGAGTTGTTCAATTATTTTTTTTAACATTACAATTTCTTCTTTTAATGACTTTATTTCCAATTGATCGATTTTACATGCTAGTCCTTCTTTTGAAAAAATCAATTTGCTTTCTTCTTTTACCTTCTAGATAGCGTCTTTTAATTTTTCGGCAATAGAAACTTTAAAAAACTTTGTTATCTTTGAGTAAAATGCAATATCGCATTTATAGTTCTTTTCATCTTTTTCATAGTATGCTTTTTTGATAATTTCGTTTCGAAACTTTGATGGATTTATTATTAAAATCTTATTTGTGATAATGCTTTTAGTTTTATTTTGTCTTTCATTTGGAATCAGTTTCATGGATTATTTTAAATAATATGCCACTTTCCTGACTCGCAGCCTTGACATGTTATTATCTAACAATTCTCGACCTCGGGATGACTTAGCAGTTTACTGTCGCATGCAACAGACTCCCGTGCCGACCGTGGATGAAGGGAATGTATAGAGTGGAACACCCTAACGCCCCGAATAAGTCTACTCTCGGGGGGCCTTTATGTTACAATATCACGCTCGATAAGGTAAGTCGGAAATCGTGGAGCACAACCGGTGAGGTTAATTTATATAGGCAATATTGTGGAATCGGTTTACGGTTTTTAGACTAGTATTGATATCAAAGATCTTGAATAAAACACTAAGGGCTCGTCTCATTAAAGTCCAGCGAGCTATTTGGGATGAACAGTTTATAATCATGACTCAATTAATAGTTCTATTAATTAGTTCACTAATTTAGAGTATAATGAAGCATTTAACTGAAATTGTCAAAGTGTATTTTATTAAATAATACAGAATTTAGAGTATAATCAATCGTTATTTAGCACATAACATTAATGGCTCATCACGTCAGTGTCCTATGGGCCGTGTAGGGTGAGCAATTTTCATTTTATTGTAATTGTTATCAACTCATAAATCACTCGAATGACAAACTCAAATTCAACATTTAAACTACACTATTTTATCTATTTTAGGACACTAAGAGGTCGTTCCCCTTGTGTCCAATGAGCATCTAACTTACTATTGACTTGAACTTTTGACCATGAAAAATGAGACAGTTGCAAGAAATATAAAATTCATTAATGATCTAAATCAAACAAATAACACAAATTAAAATCATATAGATCAGATCATCGTACTTAAATTACAATCTCAAATTTTTTGGATAACACTGATCATTGTAACTTTATCCAGATTCAAAAACTCAGGCTTTTTATTTCAATAGAATTCTACGCGACCCACCCTCACATTCCAGTATATGTATTATTATCCGAAAATAAACAAAAGACTTCATTCAATGTACGTCTTAAATAACGAATTTCACAAACGCTTATTTAAAGAAAACAGGATATTGTTATATCATGCAAATAATGCCATTGACCGAATACGAATGTTTAATTTTATACTAAAACTAAGAAAATACCAGCATAAAGATTTGTGTAAACATCTTTGGCAGTACTAAAACAAACCAATCTCCTAAAAAATGAAAATTCCTATAATTTGATTCATTAGTTCTTCATGTCAATAAAATCAATAAAGAATAAATTGATAATAAAATACAAATACAGCATCGGTATGTCACAGAATATTGGAAAATTGATTCATTAATGAGTTTAGCCTTAATGCAATTATACAATATGAAAAATGTAACAATAGAAGACTTTTCTAAATTAATTTTGGAAAATTCATTCATACACTAATATAATAATATATAAGAGTATTATTCTAACAGGGACATGACGTGTATAGGAAGGCGTCTAGGAATCATGCATTTTACGCACCAAATGTTGTGTTACGTAATTAATAAATTTACTTATTCAATAAGCTGAATATTATGGCAGCATTTGCATATAAAGAGCCAGTATAGACTCGTGCAATTAAAATATTCTAAAAAATCCTGAAATTTATTGAAACTATGTTAGTAGTATATATTAGCTTATTAAATTTTCAAACCTAACGCAGTTATAAAGTTGAATAATTGATAGTGTCTGTATTAATTTCGATGGAAGTTCTAGCACTTACCCTCTCCAACTTTCTTAAATGAAAACCTTTACTATGAAAACTCACAACAAGCCTGACTCAATATTAATACAATGAAAGTCGTTTAAGGTGAAAATTTATAGTAAATACCTTGGATTTTGCTCTAAGAGGGTCTCAGTTTGATTATCATACGTTATATATGGATAGCGCACTTCTCTAATCAATTTTGAATAATCGAAATTAACCCTCTCCGTATATTTGTCGAATATATTCGACATTAAAGCAAGATGTCACATCCAGTTTCATAGGCCATTGCAAAAGTACATCGTTTTCACCGCGCATTATGAAAAAGAAAACAGAAAGATGTGTCCCTTTTCCAGCTTTGAATCCATCGGGATGAAGCTGAAGGCACATTTTGTAACCGTTTTTGTGGGAATAGAACGGGTCACTATAAATATCAGCATTATTTTTTACACGGAGAGGGTTAAGCAGTGTTTGGAAATAACTAACGTATATTACCAAATAGTATCACTACACCTAATAGTATCATTAATACTACACCATAACTAAATTCATTTATATTTAGTGATACTATTTAAATAATATCACCATATTAAAACATTGAAATAATCTGTCAACATCAAATTGTTTTATTAATATCTAAAACGTATTTTCTTTTTGTTGTAAACAGTCATTAAATTAAGATTATATTCCAATCAATATAATACTGGAGATATATAAAAAACATTCCGTACAAAAAATGGGCAAACGAACTTTTACTATTGCTTTCAAAAAAGAAGTCATTCAATATATGTCAGAAGGAAAAACATGTTATGCGGCAAAACAGTATTTTGAGAAGATGAACGGGGAATTTTACGACCAATCTATGTTTCAGCAATGGTATAGACAGCGAGATAAGATAAATCAAAGATCTTCATGCATGAAACGTATATTTAGGGGTGGTAAGAAAACAAGTTTGGGCAACATCGAGCAGATATTAGCTGATGAGATTATTGATCTCAGAATTCAGAAAAGAAAGTGACCAGAAGATTTATTTGCGATAGAGCTGTATCTATGGCAAATGAGCTTCAGATCGATTTCAAGGGCACCGGAAATTGGGTTTCAGGGTTCATGAAAAGGAACGGATTTTCTCTTCGGCGTGGAACAAACATGACAACATTGTCTGACGAGGAATTAATTACACGATCTGTGAGCTATATGAAGTATTTAAAATCCCGTATGATTCATATTAATATGCAAAAGACTTTATTGGTGGATGAAACAGCCGTTTATTTTGAGATTTAAGGACAGAAACAGTCGATTTATCAGGTGCAAAACACGTGGTTATGAAGTACACTGGATTTGCATCAATGCGTGTAACAGCAATCATATCAGTTTGGGCGAATGGGAAAAAGGCGATGCCATTGGTAATCCACAAAGGTAAGGATGGTGGTTCTGTTAACGAACAAGACAGAGTGTTATTCACAACACAATCTAAATCGTGGGTCAATCAAGAATTGATTATAAGTTTATTGATCGCCTGTTCCCTTTGATTGATTATAGTGGTAAGTGTATTGTTTGGGATTCTTGTCGTGTGCATATAGGTAAAAAAGTTAAAGAACATTGTTTTAGACGAAAAAATTGAAATGATCGTAATTCCTGGGGTTCTACACCGTATCTTCAAGCAGGAGATATAGGCATTTTTCGATCATTAAAAGACATAATATTCAGACGTATAAATGATGGAAGAATTCAGAGTCTGTTGAGTATACAAGAAATGGGAATCCAAAACCACCAACATTTCATTGGTCAATTCGTGGGTTAGGGAATCTTGGGATGATATGAACATCGAAACTCTTAAAATTCAATAACAGCAGCAGGTTTAGCGAAAATTATGAGGATTGGCATATTGCCAAACACGATGTATATGGAGTGGAGTTCTGTAAGGCGTGGATTTCTTCAAACACCGAATCCCGATTAAATAACGAGTCTATACTTGATGAAAATGATTATTATGAGGACGTTGAGTATTTGGATGATGAATAAATTTTTTGATAATTATCTAAACTTATTTTTTATTAAAATGACCAAAGCACTGAATAATATCACTATACTAACTCTAATATCTAATATATTTTTTTTTGATGATATTATTTTTATAGTATCACTGATACTATTCGGTGATATCCGTTATTGCCCAACCCGCATTATCAAAATATTCTGAATTTTCAAAATTTACTGCTAAACTGTTATTAACCAAAGCTCGATTATGGAAAACAATCTAAATTCCACTATTTAATGATAATAGTTTCATGAAATGTAAAATTAGATGACGCTGCAGTTACCAAATATTTCGATGTTGCATAAACACAATTATCATACATGCAACTGATAACAATCTACAAACCTGAATTAAATAATTTAAATAATAAGTCAAAATTACTTTATAATAAATTGCAAAATGGAATTTAAATCAATTCTCATATTCATAAAACTTCCGATATTTAATATATTGTATAAAACGTGGCATTTAAATATCAATTAAATAAATTGGGCAATCACTTACTCGCAAATTATTTTTAAAATTTTTCCAAATAAATTTCAATATGAAAAAATTTAAAATATTGTTTATTTCCATAGGTAAAACCTGACCTTCCTTTATTTATCCAGTTGGTCAGAATAAAAATCAATTAAAAAAATCAAAGGCAACTAATTAATGGAAGATAATTGATAGAAAAACGACAAACAATTTCGATTATAATATCATCATTGAGACCTTCAATCAATACAAACAAAGCATATTAATGATAGCGTAAATATTAACTGAAATATCATCACACAAAACCGAGTTTCAGTCAAAATATAATCCAAATAGTAGGAACTGATTTAGAACTGCTTGTGGTGATCAATTATAGCAATGAACATTTTCGTTTAGCGTGGCTGTCTTGAGGAGGCTCAAGTGCAGCTAATATAGCTTCATCAAATACATTTTTTAACCCNTGTAAGGCGTGGATTTCTTCAAACACCGAATCCCGATTAAATAACGAGTCTATACTTGATGAAAATGATTATTATGAGGACGTTGAGTATTTGGATGATGAATAAATTTTTGATAATTATCTAAACTTATTTTTTATTAAAATGACCAAAGCACTGAATAATATCACTATACTAACTCTAATATCTAATATATTTTTTTTTGATGATATTATTTTTATAGTATCACTGATACTATTCGGTGATATCCGTTATTGCCCAACCCGCATTATCAAAATATTCTGAATTTTCAAAAATTTACTGCTAAACTGTTATTAACCAAAGCTCGATTATGGAAAACAATCTAAATTCCACTATTTAATGATAATAGTTTCATGAAATGTAAAATTAGATGACGCTGCAGTTACCAAATATTTCGATGTTGCATAAACACAATTATCATACATGCAACTGATAACAATCTACAAACCTGAATTAAATAATTTAAATAATAAGTCAAAATTACTTTATAATAAATTGCAAAATGGAATTTAAATCAATTCTCATATTCATAAAACTTCCGATATTTAATATATTGTATAAAACGTGGCATTTAAATATCAATTAAATAAATTGGGCAATCACTTACTCGCAAATTATTTTTAAAATTTTTCCAAATAAATTTCAATATGAAAAAATTTAAAATATTGTTTATTTCCATAGGTAAAACCTGACCTTCCTTTATTTATCCAGTTGGTCAGAATAAAAATCAATTAAAAAAATCAAAGGCAACTAATTAATGGAAGATAATTGATAGAAAAACGACAAACAATTTCGATTATAATATCATCATTGAGACCTTCAATCAATACAAACAAAGCATATTAATGATAGCGTAAATATTAACTGAAATATCATCACACAAAACCGAGTTTCAGTCAAAATATAATCCAAATAGTAGGAACTGATTTAGAACTGCTTGTGGTGATCAATTATAGCAATGAACATTTTCGTTTAGCGTGGCTGTCTTGAGGAGGCTCAAGTGCAGCTAATATAGCTTCATCAAATACATTTTTTAACCCTTTCTAATTGTAAATTAATTAAATAAACATTTAAATTAAATTATCCTTATTTATATTACTAACCTGCGTCAATGCAGAACATTCAACATACTTAACAGCTTCAGATCTTTAGCTAATCGAGTTCCTTGATCTTCAGTAATGCATTTCTGCTTATTTCGAGATAATTTATCTTGTTCAACACTATCATCTCGTTTATCCGCCTGAGTTCCTACTAATAAAATGGCACTTTAGGACAATGATGTTGAATTTCTGGAACCCACTAATACATAAATTTATAATATTTCAAATAGTTCAAAAAACATACTTTATCTTTGACGTTTTCAAAAGAGGCAGGGTTAACCACTGAAAAACAAACTAGGAACACGTCCGTGTTTGGATAACTCAATGGTCGTAAACGATCATAATCTTCTTGGCCGGCTGTATCAAATAACCCCAGTGTATAAGGATCACCACCAATCATAACGGTAACAGCATAATTATCAAAGACCTATTAGCAAATAAATAGCTTCAATAAATGTAATAATTAGCTTACTGTGGGAACGTAGTCTTTAGGAAATTTATTTGTCGTATAAGATATCAAAAGACAAGTTTTACCAACCGCACCATCTCCAACAACGACACATTTAATCGTTTGCACCATAATTATTAATTACTAAATAAAATTTCTTAATTAATATTAAATAAATAGTAATAATTTACAACTTTCCTCAAATAGATTATATGTTTATAAAACAAAATCACAAAACTACAATTTAGTTTGATAAAACAATAAGAAGTGGAATAAAATAAGAAAAATTAAAAAGGTTGAAAAATTGTTTTGAAATCTCTTTTTAAATATTTGAAATATTTTAGCAGTAAAAAAATTAAAAAATGAAATGCTTAATATTAATAAGAAATTTTTACAAAGAGAAAGTGGTATAAAATTAATTTGAATATTTTAAATTAAATAATACCATCTTTTGTCTATCCTTATATATTGTATTTTAAAACTATTTTAAAATTATTGTTTTAAAACTATAAGTTTCAAATGTACACTCATACCTCGCTATACGGCTGCTCTTTATACGGCTTTTCGCTATAACGGCCTACTTTAATTACGGCACTTTTTCGATTTACGGCCTAAAATGTTTCGTTATACGGCCAAAAAAAGTGTGAAAAAAAGAAGCGAAAAAAACATGAATGTACATATTTTCAAAATGAAATTTTATTAATTTGAGTACAAAGAGAAAAACATGAATGTACATGTTTTCAAAATGAAATTTTATTAATTTGAGTACAAAGAGAAAAACATGAATGTACATATTTTCTTGTTTATGTATGTGGCCAGAATGCATAAAAACTGAAGATCCTGAAGTTGATTCTCTTTCTGAAATAAGACAAAGCATATTGAAGCTAGCGAATGATCTTGGTTTTGAGGATTTGGAAGAAGGTGATGTGCTTGATTTGCTAAATGCTGATAGAGAACCCCTTTCACACGCGGAACTGGTCTATATCGAAGAGGACCGATCACTTGATGAGGAGCCAGAGCCTGATGTATGTAAACAGCTAACCTTAAAGAACTTGTCCAGTGCGCTTTCTCATTTCGAACAAGGAATAAAAATCCTTCTTCAAAGTGATCCAGACGTAGAACGCAGTGCTAAAGTTTTTCGCGGAATTAACTCAGCGATTAACTGTTATGTAGAACTGCAAAAAGAATCAAGAACCAAAGCAAGACAAACAACGTTGGATAAATTTCTTAAAAAATCATCTAAATCTACAACAGCGGAAAATGATGATGACATTATATTGCAGCTTACCGATTCTTCATGTTCGTCTTCAGATTAGAACTCTGTCTTTAAAAATTTTAATTTATGTATTTTATTATGTATCAATTTATTAATTTCGATTTTATTAATGAATTTGTTTTTGTTTTTTTATTTCAGTTTATTGTTATATATAATATGTACTTGTTATTTATTTTTATTTTATATGTAAGCATTTTTAAATGAAATAAAAAGAAAAAATGCATTTTAAACTAAAAACTACGTTATTTTATAAAAAATTGGAACCAATCCTATTGAATTTATATGGAATTGTATCAAAATATTTGATTCGTTATGCGGCGTTTCGCTTTGCGGCCAACTTTCCTGGAACGTATCTAGGCCGTNTGCGGCCAACTTTCCTGGAACGTATCTAGGCCGTAAAGCGAGGTATGAGTGTATTAAATTGTTTTTACTTTGTTGACATTATTTCTAGAAAAATATTCGAATGAAAATTGACAAGAGCCAAAATCAAACAGATAACTAAATATAAAACCTTGATTTTTATTTTTCTTAAAATTGTATCTAATTTCAATTATCTTCATTTAGTTTTCCACTAAAAAGTTATTGTATTTTATTTAACACAGATTTCCGGTGCTGATTTCCGATCGATGCATACCGATTGAATTTAAATGGCTTCACCTGCTGGATTATGCTGAATCGTGATTCTAATTCTGCCACGTCTGTACTACAGTTTTGTAAAATTGATATAATTGTCACGACTTCACACTTGCGACGTGGTACCTAACCATGTCATGACATCTTGTGTTGGTCAGGAAACTTCTGGCTGGACACTCTCGTGTGAACCTGGCAATTTAAAGTCTCTACCCCTGACACATAAATTCGATATATATTGGAAATGTTCCGTTCTGCTATTTTATGGAAATAATTCATTGCATTCCGGCAACCTACCGGCTAATTAACTTTAAATTTAGCTTTTCTTGGGTCTTTTCTGCAGATTCGTCTGCTATTATCTCGAACCTCTTCTGATTTCTGTCAGAAGACCTATGTCCGATTTAGTTTAAGAGCCCTTATTTATTGGTTCTCTACAATGCCTCGGAAATCATAACATCAGCTGTAACAAGAGTCATATCAACATATCACACTTAAGTTTTATTTGGAATTGCAATATTATACAAGCGAGCTCCTACTGCGTATCCTTGCTAAGATATCTCAGCTTACTATCACCCCAGCACGGGCCTCTAGTAACTATTGCTTTGTATCCCTCAGCTGTTGCAATTCGATAAGTTGCACTTGTAAGCGTTTTTCCATTCAAATTATATTATTAATTAAGTTCCGGCGCCATCATTCATCTACTCGATGTTATTTACAATAATGGTCGTTCTATATATCAATGATTACAGGCCCCGGCATAGGAAATCGTAAATTATGCATTATGTCTTTATTACTGATGGGATCACACTAGTGATGAATTGCTCTGCTTTTTGCGTTAATTAGTAATTGAACAAAACAAGAGAAATGTTATTTATTTATTAGTACACGTCTCATTATGGGAGTCAAGGCTCATTCATTTTTTTGCCCGAATTCCCTGCCGCCGAGCTCGTTACCGCCATGATTATTAATATTATTATCTATATTTTTTTACGAATCATTTTAAGCATTATTTATACGGGAAAAGGATTTATACTAAGAACAGATCACAAAGCTATTACACTTATGGTGAAAACTAATAAAGCTATTACTCCTCAATTTCAAACAATGATAAATCATCTTAGCAGTTTAAACCTGGAAATACAATAGAGAAAAGGTGAAAATCACAGTAACGCCTACGCTTGAGACGTGTATACAGTGCCAAACCATTCATAAAAACCCTAAGATGGGTAAGTTAAAAACGAGAGAACTAATATTAATGACAAAAATATTGAAATTAAATGGAAAAAAATTTCTGGTGAAATTGAAAAGTTGAAAGAAAGTATCGATAATAACCCGAATGATGACAACTTATAACAAAATTTAGATTTCAGAGAATAACAGATCTAAGTTCATCTTAGAGTATCATAAAACTTTGTCATGCTGGTGCTAAGAAAGTCAAAATGTATATATCAAACAATTTTAACATGAAAGATTTAGAAAAATCTGTTTTTAATACTGTAAATGTTTGTGAAAATTGTTGATACAACAAGAATTAAAGAAAAAATAATATGTATAAGCGATTCTAATTTATTCGGGAGAATTTACATGGATTTTGTGGCCCATTACAACCAGCCATGAGGGATTAGCGATACGTTTTTGGGATTATTGAGCATCACGGTAAATTTATTTCCTTGCATGTGATTAAAACACAAGATGAGAAAATAGTGGTTCGTATACTCAAAGAATAGTGGATAATGAAATTTAGCGCCCCAAGGATAATTAATCGTGACAAAGGCAGGTCATTTGAATAAAAAATAGTAAAGGGGTTGCAGAAGACCACAGTATTGAAATAAAATATTCAAGTCCATATCATCATGCAGCAAATGGACAGAATGAGCGACAGTTCCGGACTATTAGAGATGCAATACAGATAACACTTCAGGATAAAAGGCATAAATCATGGATTGAAGTTTTTCCTGATGTGCAATTTATGATGAATTCAACGCTCCAAAAAACTATTTAGAAAACTGCAGCTGAAATGGTATTTGGGAAAAATTTTTATAGTAAACGGTTTTCAGAAAAACTGATAGATAAAAAAGGCAACCAAATCGCAAATTTCAAATTGGAAATTATGTTTTGGTTAAAATGGATATTCGCAATAAAAATCAAAATAGATATATAGAGCTTGGGGATTATTAAGAAGCTGCACGAGCGGAGTTATGAAATAAAAATAGAAGCACTTTAATTAGAAACATTTAGTGGCTGAAAGCTTTTAAACAAGGGTGGATGTGAGGTATTCTAGAATATAGATTAAATTATTATTACATGTTGTCTGTATGTTGAAATCCTTACTTATGCATTAACTCTTTTTAAAGAAACTCCTCAAACAAATTATGACGTGATTTGTTTAAAAACTATTGTGATTAAATAATAAAAACATTGTATTCGAAATATTGATTTTAAATGGATCCAATTAATATCAGATGTTCAGTAGCTAACAAGTTTGACATTACTTAATGTTGTGTCTGTGTGCTATTTCCCGACGCATTCCGATCACACTACATCCACGTAGACTTAAAATCAGTTTTGCCCAACATTACGTACTTGCATTCAGGTCTTATAAAATCATAAGTTAGTGAGCTCGTTCAAAATCTCAATAAAGTCTTAGTTGAATGTATTTTTTAATAATAACTCCTGACTATTTGAAAGTAAATTAAATGAATAAAAACAAATATATTAAAAGTCATTTAATAATAACAAGAGCGAAAACCAGATTTATTTTATATTTAATGATCACGCAGACTACTACAAAAGATGCCATAAATCTTGCAAAACAGAGTCCAATGGAAATCAAACAATGCACAACTTAATTTTAAACGTTAAAATTTTTTGACTAAAATCACAGAAAAATTTATCCATTTCTTTACTTTCAATCTAAATAATTAATTGGGAAAATTCTTTATCCAAGGATTTCTGTTTCAGTTCTATGTAGCCTATTACATTTGCAAAATGGATATTTATGGCATCGCTATCATTCCCACTTTGAATATCTGGCAATAACTTTCGAATACTTTTAATCAAGGAATTAATTCTCGTTGCTGAAATCTGATAATCCATT
>CAUHTR010007958.1:0-57977 GCA_959609185.1 Schmidtea polychroa
AAAAGCAGGTTTTTCATTTTTATGAAATGTGTTTTATTTACTATTGAATATGTGCATGTAAAGTTAAGTGCGATATTAAGAAAATAATGAATGTATAAAAAATAGTCTTGACTGTCTAATCTCAAAACTGCGTCATGTCATTGGATTTTCTGTGAGAGGATTTTATATCACGCAATAAAGTCCATCTGTAGTCAGTAAGTAATGTAAACGAAATATTTTCTTTATAACGCTTTTCCATTTCACTGATATCTTGAAGATATTGTTCACTATGCTCATCAGATACATCCATCACTGATAAGAGGGCGATGCAGGCGATGCAAATCATTGGGGCCCGCGATATAATCATATTCGGCATTTTTATATAATTAAATAATTTTAAAAATCTAAGTTTGTGATAATTTAAGTTTATATGTATCATGGAATTTCATAAGTAATAAATAGGATAACTAAAACAAATGTTTTTTAAAAAATATATCAGTTTGTAATAGCAAAGAGGGCCCGGCCTGGCTCTCGACGGCCCTGGATACATCACACATTTACATGGAATAATTAAGGTGAGAATTCATAAAGTAAAGTTTGAGTGACATATTAAAGCCTAAGCTTCCATAGTTTTTCATTCTATTCTTGATCAAATATTTAAAATTTACATCTTTATGTCGTTGAAGAAATCTATAGGAAACATTTCGAAAAGGCAGCTATGGAGCTTTTGAACTGGTCCCAGTGTTGAAAGTGCAGATCAAGAACCAGCTGCCCCAACTTTAGTACGATGAAAACACCTTCTGTTACTTTTACAGAACTCCGTTTAAGGAATTTTGTCTTTAAAAAGTTTATTGCTTTGTCATGTGTTTTCACAAACTGTTTAATGAGAATTAATTTTATATGTAAAGGAAGTAATGCAATCTTGTTCGGCGAATCAAGTAGAACATTATCAACATTATTTAGTTCAACAGTAAAGCCATCATGCTTAGGCAAGTCTCTGGTTTAGTAGTCACTATGTCTTGCTCCTGCATCCCAAGGGTCTGTTATCATTTAATTTCGATATTGATGAAAGAAACCTCTTATTTTTATGTGCAATACATAGGTCAACATTTGTGTCTTCAGTGTTTACCTCTAATTCTTCAAGCAAGTAATCAGGTTTATTGAGGAAAATATATCAGTGTGATTTGCGGAATCAGATGTGTAAAACTTAATAAAGAAACATCAAAATTTTAAGTAAAACTAAATTTTCACTTGACAAACTATTTTCAAAAAAAAATCCGCGAAAATGTAGAGGTTTAAAAATTAAAAAAGGATTTAATTTTTAAAAGTCTTTTAATTAAAATTTAAAAAAAAATTAATAAATATGATGACTAAAAAAATTATAAAAATAACAAACTTCTTTGAACAGTTTACAAATACTCCATTAAAAATTTATATCAATAAAACAAATTTAATATTCGTAAAAGTATAGTGATGTAAATTTTGTCACTTGTCTTTAATCTTTTATAAGTTGCGCTTAAATATTTAAAAGAGAAAGCCGACAATCTTTCCGGGGGAGTTTTTGTTTTATTGACTTTTACCCAAGGCAATAAAGATTTACTATTATGAAAGATAAATCTTGTTTCTAAGGACACTAAACGAAGAATTTAGAGTTTAATCTTAATTAATGAAAAAATTGAAAAATAGTGATTATTTTTTAAACAAAAGTATTTTTTAAAACTGTTTTTTATTTGATATAACGGTATTTTTTCTCGCGAAATAATACAATTTCAATCATTTTCTAATTAAATGTTTATTCTGAAATTAGTTTTAAAAATAATATATTTTTTTCATATATTGTTCAGTAATATCAGTAAAATCTTTTATTTTTTTCTTTTTCATCTTTAATCTCTGTTTTATTTACGATCTCATTCATCTGCATTTAGAGTTCAACTGTAGATCAATGTCTATTATTTAATACAAATTTTCATCACTGTAATATCCAAGTGCCAGAATACAGTCGAAAACTATTTGAAGATAAATGAAATCTTAGCTGTTTGTAAATTATTTTAATCGGTAGGCATTATTGCACGACTAATGATTATTATGTAAAGAATCGGTGGTCTACATACCACAGAAACTGGAAATTCTATACTTGTCATGGTATACCTGGTCTTACTTTAAAGTACTATAATTGTATTATAAAGGGTCTTCTTTCATTTAATAAAAATTCCAAGGATTGAATTCAAATAATTTGAGGGACTTATTTATTATTTAAAAGTTAAATAGCAAATATGGTTCAACATGCATCTCATATATAAATTCTAGTAGCGGCTAGCCCCCCCTCAGTTTCGATGAAGTTGTATTTAAAGTTATTTGAATTATGATTAAGTATTTCTTTTGTTATTGTCTTGTAAAACGTTCATATACATTTATAGTAACTTTTGTAATTTTTACTTTTAAAATAAATTTCTATTTTTTAATATATAATTAAATAAACATTTCAATGATTTAATTAAAATAAATTAATTATAATATAGCTTAACATATATAATATTGACAATAGTATATTCTATTTTGAAATTTTGATTCATTAACTGCCAGATTTTTTTCAAATTTTGTCGTATATGCTAGATATTTTTATTTAGTGCATTTGTCCAGAAGCTTAATGTCCTATTGCATGTATTTTTAATTATTGACATTTTGTAAAACATGTTTGTGTGTATTTATTTATTTTTCTTCCAACAGCGTTTTTTCTATGTCACAAAGGTAATTCATTTCAGGTCTGGCTATGACAAACACACATTTATTAAGGGTAAGTTATTATTTATATTATAGAAAGCTAATTCAATGTCGTTTAAATGATTAATAATTGCCGGATGGTGTATTGTTACACGACAATACAAGACATATGACGACTGAAAATTTACTTAAGGTTGACTGGGGAACTTTATCTTATCTAGTTTATTCTCTAAATCGCGTGGGATCAGTTTTGATAACAGTCTGTGCACGCGCGATTTCTTTTGATACACTTGCATGTTGTGATTTTTGGATTTTGTGTTGGTTTGATGATTGAGACTTTGACTATTGTGTCAATGACCTGATTTTTGTATTGGAAGAGTTTGTGACCTCGGTATCATAGTGCAATTGATAATCATTAATAAGACATTAAATAAGATAAGTCAATTGAGATTTGCTTTGGAATTTAATATTAATATTAAATTTGATGTATTTTAAATGATTTATTCTGATTTTCTTTCATTTAATATTTTAAATTATCTTTTAGATTTTATATCATTTTTTTATTTATTAAATTTCAGTCTTTATATCTTATTTTATTATATCATTGTTTTCTATCTAATTCCAAGAATATGGCCTATTTAGTAATATTCGAGACCGCTCTTGGCAGTGTTTGAATGAAAATAAATATTTTGGAAGTTGTCAATATTGTTTTTTGGTTATTGGATTCAATTTGACGTTGAAAGTATGATCAACCAAGATTAAAATAATCAACATGCAAAAAAATTATAATTTTAATTTAGTTACCAGAAAGCGAAATGATAGCACAATATTGCAAAGTTCTTATTAACCCTTTGAGAGTGACGGGCTCAAAATATTTTATTCCCCAAAGGTGCAATTTTGCTATAAATTGACGTATAATTAAAAACATGGCTATTTTGACAACTATTACAAGCTGTAAAATATATTGGTGCAAACTAGAAGATTTTGGAATTTAGTGGACTAGAGTCGAATTTCTGTAGTCGCACGGCGCCCTCAAAGAGTTAAATGAATTCTTACTTTGATGATGCTTGTCAAGGCAGTGATGAATTTTCACTGCAAATGAACGTTAAAAGATTTTAAAATATTTTGTAATGAAAAAATCCGTAGACTTTTAAAGTTAAAGGGTAAATGTTTCTAGACTTGAGACCGGTATGGTGAAGTAATTTTGTAAAAATAATGAACATCCCAATTTCTAATATTAATTCATGTATATTTATTTATATTAAAACATATTTTGTTAAAATTGATTTATAATAAAACAAGTTTAAAATGAAGTAACCAAATAATTTATTCATCAAAGAACGATTTAAAATTCATCGTCGAAATCCAATTCATCTTCATCATAGTTTGTCACATCGTTATCTCTATAGGTTGCTAATTTAGCCCCCTTAACAGGTTTTTTCTTTTTACCAGTAGTTTTGAGAGATTTCGTCTTTTCATTTGCCATAGTGGAAAGAATTGTTGAAAACTTTTTCAATAAAGTAACATCGAAATTGCATACTAAATCTCTGATAATATTCTCAGCAAAAACGGTATAGTTTGAATTAGTTTCCAATGGCGTAAGTTTGGTTTTAATGAGTTGTCTCAATTTTTCAAAGTCGTCTTTAGTTTTTACTTGAAAATCATCAATACCAACGACTTTGGGCTTGATTTCAAGTGAATCCTTAAACATTTCATATTCAGCATTCTTTTCAAAATCTTCTAGATCAATTCCTGTCAAAGGTGCATTCTTTTTGTTTTCCTTTTCTTTTTGCTCTTTTTGTAAAAGTTTTGATTTCGGAACAGCAGGCTTTTTAACCGGTTCAGCCTTTTTCTTAACTGGTTCTACTACAGCATCCCAAGAATCAGGAATTTCGTCGTCTTCGTCTTCTCCAGCAAATGGATTATTTACATTATTTTCATAAATAGTATCTTCATCGTCCCAAGACATTTTTTAAATAAATGTTGCTAATTTTTAATTATGTAATATAAAAAAATATTTAAACAAATATAAAAATTTACGTAAAAACGAAAATTATTGATATTAAAACAAAAGTGTTTTGTATTATTTTTGATATTATTGTAAAATATATAAATTATAATTGATATTCTCATACTAATTCTATAGGTAAAATTTTAAAATTTAAAAAATGGGAATTACTAGAAATTACAATTTATTTTGAAGGTTAAATGTTTTTGGTAATCTAATTTTTATTTAAAAAAATGTATTAAATTTTCTTAAAATCTAAAAATTTTATACATCTTTAAATAATAAATTAGTAAATAAATCTTAAAATTCGGGTAATAATTTTAATTAACTATTAATTAATTAACTCACTGTCGTCATCAGGTAAAATTGAAATTCAAACTCAATCAATCTTTTCAGATTATTAATCAATATTTTTTATTTATTTGACACGAACTTTAGGCATGTTATTTTAAAAAACCTTTTTTTAAAAACCTGCACATAAAATTATATAAAATAAATTAAAATATTAATCTATCTTTTGAAAACAAATGATGATAAGTAAAATTGTAAATGAAATTGATCAGTGATAAAAAGCATAAACACAGAAAAAAAGAATAAAAATTTTCTAAATTAAGTATTTCTTTTTTGGCTCTGTTAGGTTAAGGTTACTACTGTCAGAAAATTAATTAATTAGTAATTTTTTTTTCAACCAAGTAATATTATATTTAATGCAAAGGTTATGGAAATTAGTTAAAAATAATTTGATTAATTGGTGAAAATAAAAATTTAAATATTTTTTGGAAAGAGAATTTATTAAACAAATATATATCAAATAGTTTTAAATTAAAAAGGAATTACTAAAAGACTTAAATGCTAAAATACAAGTTAATTAAATAATTATTTAATAACTTGTTTATTTTTCAATTATTATGAATTAGAAAATAAAATTAATCTTTTAAAAAGCGAGAAATGTCAAATTTACAAGCAAAGTATTAGTAGTAATTATCGTACTAAAAGAACTTTGGGAGAGGGGGTTGAACCACAGTGATTGAGAAATATAGAATAATCATTTTGGTCGAAGACAAGTTCGCTGTGCTTGTAAATGTTGCCAGAAACGACTTAAAAGTTTAATAAGTTAAAACAAAATTTAAGTAGTGCTTATATAAGTCAAAATATTACTCTGGGATTTTAGATGGCACTTCGGATGTTATTTATCCAAAGCAGATTGTACTAATACGTTTCGTTGAAATAATTGAAAATCAGTAGGAAATATTGAACAATTTGTGGGATTTTGTGGGATTTTGTCTCACTAGAAATGTTTTTTGGAAAAGTTGAATAAACTTATGACTTTCATATTGTTGTGGTTAAGTCTTTGGAAATGGTTCTAATATAAAAGGTTTTCACCAAGGAGTACAAGCAAGATTGTCAGTTGTCTTTGTGTAACTTATCACGTTATGAATTTGATTTAATTTGATACTTGCTATTTAACCCAAATTTATTTTTGAATTTGTAACTTGGTTTCTGGTCGGCATGTTGAGATTCGTTTGAGCTTAAACCATTGAAGGTTTCCGCTTTAAATATATATATAATTTCTGAACCGAAAATAGTATCATTAAACAGTTCTAGCTCCAAAAAGAACACATTATACCAAAGAAAATCTCGGGGTTAAACTCAGCTTGGTTAAACCTTTACTTTCAAAACTGAAATCTTTGATTTCATAATGGATATATGTAAAATAACCTTCTTTTTTAAGAATAACAACAGATTTACAGCGATTTCAATTGATCTTGTCCAATTAAACCCGATTTAGTGGCAATTACGATACCAATACTTGATACAGGTCATACTTTTAATTACACACATTACCACATATTTATTTGGTAGCAAGATTCCTATAAGGGATAAATGCAAAAATTAATTAATTAAATAAAATATTGTCTACCCAAACAACTTTGGCTAGTTGTAAAACAAAATTTTGGTCAAGCGAGGAATCAAGTTTGTTTGTCGGAAAAATAAGAAAATGGAATTAAACCGCAATATTTGATCTAAATCGGAATTATATAAGACAGAAAATACTTTATTTAACTTGTAAATTTGAAATAAACGTTAAAAATAAGATATAAGCTTAAGAAAAAACTAACACAACAACTACTAAAGCAATGGTTCTTAAAGTGGCGGTCCTTGGATTGCTGCTCACTGGTCCGTGAAAGAGTCAAAAATTAATTTTAATTTTCACTTTTTTTTATATAGAACGATCAAATTATTTGAATGTTATTTATTTTAATATACGAAACGAAACTTGCTAGTCTTTTACGTTAGCGGTCCGCAATCTTCAACAAAAGTTTAGCACCGGTCCATTGCGTTCAGAACTTTAAGATCCAATGTACGAAAAGATTAATCTAAACGTTATTTAACATTTACTTTCATTTATTTTTTAACTATTGATTAATCTTTTAATGGTCACTGAATAGGTTTGCATCTATGCAAAACTTTAAAAGTAATTATTCTGAAGAATTTTAATTTTGTATAATCCATTAGTTTACATATGAAGTTTCAATAAAAAGTAAACACGTAAAATCAAAGTTGAAAAATTATTCCTACTATTATGTAATAATTTTTCAGACCTCAAAGACTCATATTTAGCTAAGAACAGCCAAGACAAAAGTCTGGAATAAACACTTTTTTGAGCATTTAATATTGTGCAAAAAACAAAATACAAGTTTATTTATTAAAAATAATTCAGTATTTTATTCTTGTGATATTGTAAATTAATATTTTCAACATATCAAAATAAGTTTTATGAATTGATCCGATAATTTTATAACTTATGGATGAGTAGCTATCTGTGGAATGGGAATTGACTTCAGGGTGGCGAACCATCTTTACGGTATGGAAATGACATGCACAAGTCCCCGGATAGAATTCCTCTAGTCTGCTCCACGTCAGTCTATAACTTGGCAATAGATGAAATCCAAAATTGTTGACGGATTCTGCTAGTTGAGCATTTTGAGTAGTGAGTTGCAGTCGAGATTTCTGTTCATGAATAATACGATGAATACATATGTTTTACACGTTTTTATTTATGGGAAATATTTGAGAAACACTTTTATTATTAAAGCTATCTTTTCGAATAAAGGTTTTATTAAAAATTCAAAACTTTAGTTAAACAAAGTTTTTTCAGGAAATTATTTTGATACTTATATAAACACACACACACATATATTATAAGAACTTTTATTTCTTCCAATTTCACCATTGATTATTTTTACCATTGAATTTATCAAAAAGAGAGTTTGAAGACTATAAATCAGTAATATGTCGATGTTTGTTGATACTCATGAATTTTCGGCACTTCCGTTTTCAACCTATATATATATATATATATATATATATATATATATATATATATATATATATATATATATATATATATATATATATATATATATATATATATATATATATATATATATATATATATATATATATATATATATATATATATATATATATATATATTATAAGAACTTTTTTTCAAATTTCATCACAGATTTCTTTTTCATTGTATTTATTAAAAAGCTTGACTATGAATCAGTAAATATATCGATGTTTTTGTTATATTTACTTATTCATAGTCAAGTTTTGTAATAAATAAATATAATGTCAATTGAAAAGAAATCAGTGGTGAAAATTGAAAAAGGTTTTTATAATATTATATATATATATATATACTCACCATATCTTAAACATCCCACAATCATTCATTAAAACATGAAAAGTTTATTTTTTAAAATTAATCTATTTATAAAATTTTAATGTTTCATAAATTTTGTTATACTTGATTTTACTTATGAAATTTATTCTAAAATTTATGCTTACTTCTAAACCTTTCTCATGTCTTTAGTCAAAAATCGTTATAGAACCTTCATATCTCTCATAATCTTTATTTCTTATATCTTTATTCACAAAAGTCAGGTCTAATACTTTTTTACTTATTTGTCCATCCACTTAAGATAAATCCTTTTTTCCAAATACTACTTCAACTGTTTTTTTATTAATTGATTTTTGAAATGTTGAATTTAACATAAACATTAGCTCTGGAAGTATCGTTTCCAAGTTTTTATGAACATTATCTTTCAATGTTAAATGAACTGCTTCCCGTATAGTATGGAACTGTCATTCAATCTGCCTGTTTGCTCAATGATAGTATGGAATTGAAAAATTAATTCATGTTCTTTATTTCTTCCATAATTCTTTCCTCTATTGGTATTAATAATTTCCTTATTTTTCATGGTACAATCAACTTCTACATATTATTTTAAATTTAAGTTTAAGAACTTTAAATTTCATCTCACACTCCTCATTAGCTTTTCACCGACAGGATCATTTTTCTATGGATGACAATTTCAGGTTTAACCGTCTTAAATGTCCAATTTTGGATATGCTCTCCGTAGAACGGTTTCATATAAACTATCAAACTTTCCACTTTATAAGTGTATAAAATTACATAGCGAAAAATGAATAATTTTTCAAATAACATTAAAATTCAAATTGCGAGTGCTATTTATTAAAATTTAATATTCAATTAAGCAAAATTATTAATTTTTACGCAGTGTTACCAATTAATTTATCATTCGCCAGACTTGCGCCTCAAATAGAAAACAGTTGCCAGTCTTGGAGCCATACGATCACTACATTATTATAACTATCATTACTGTTCTCATTTTCTTATCATAAACTTTGTAGGTTAAATGTAATATATTAATAATGTTTACAAATAAAAAGTTTACTATTAATTTATCATTTATTAACCCTTTAAATGTTTTAAAAGAATGTACTCATAACAAAAAAGTGGTGAAATTGTATTCATTGACGAGTATTTCGTCAAGTGGAAAAATTAACATTTTTGCTTTGTACTTAAAATAACAGATGAAAATTTTTCTATTTGATAAAAATTACATTTTTCATGATTAATATGTTGTCTGTTAGACTGCATGAACCTTATGTTAAATTCAAATGTTTATTATTATAAACAGTATTTAAACAAGAGTTTTATTTTACGCCAATAATATCTGGAGCAAGAAAACATGAGAATTTACAGGTTTGTATGGCTGGCTATCAAAAACTTTATAAGGAAGTTAAAAAAGCAAAAACCCAACAGCTTATAACAGATTTTACCATAAGAAAACCAATATCAGATTTGCTAGACCTAAGTGAGTAAAGCAATTTTAGCCAGTCTATAATAAACGTGCAAGCTTATTATAAAGTAGTGATAATAAATATTAGTTGCTAAATAAGACTTATATTTCCAATTTGAATTTAATTTATATGTATTTATGAACTAAAATTTTATTTGTTTTTTACTTATGGACTATAATTACTATTATTATCTATTTTTAATAAAAACATGTATGGATTATATTTTCTAAAACTTATATAATATGGTTTCAAGATTTACTATTTTTTTTGCACGGATATTTAGAACAACTAATGGTTCCTTTTACTATTTTACACGGTTTTCTATAATTGTAGAATACATCCCTAATTTTACTATGGTTAACATGTCTTTTTTTACACGATTTTTTTACACGATTTTCGTTCGAACGTATCTACCGTGTAAATAAAGAGTTGGGTGTATTTCATTTTACATACATTCTATTATTTTAATTATTTCTATTATTATAATTATCTTTACATTTTCATTTTAATATGTTATTATTATTTACATATAATACTTATTATATGGAAAATTAATTAATATACAAATTTTAAGTTATTTAATTAATTAAGTTAAATTACACGTGGAATTAAACTTGATCATTGCATTGTTTTCAACCAATTAGAATTAATTAAATTTTAATATTTTATAATTTTGTGAATTGTAGATTTTTTAGAGTTTGCATAGTAATAATTTTATTGGAAATATATGGGGAAAGTTATTTTACGCAGTTCAACAAAAGCTTAAAAATAATAATAAATCAAGGTTTTATTGTACAAAATGCAAACTGTCATTCATAATTAGACAGATTTAATGTAAATCTCTGTTAAGATGCAAATTTTACTTATTTTTGTCATTGTTGTTATTAACATTAAATTTTATAAATTTTTTATAGAAAGTTTTTTGGATACAATTAAATTGGAATTCTTTTCAATTTTAAAGATCTATTAATTATTGCAGAATTCATAAAACTGATTATTTAAGCAAAAATAAATCAAATGAGACATTCACAATTTAAATGTTAATATACAAATAACCAAAAATACTTTTAATTATTTTAATATATAATGTTTATTAAATAAATTAATAAATAAATTAATAAATTAATTATAATTTAGTATTAAAATGGAATTAATTTTATAAATAATTTTGACAATCTTTATAATCTGCGATGGTTCAAAAGTCATTTGTATTTATTAAACGATGAAATTGCATTAAAAACAAATAAAATTAATTGTTATTATGTATTTAATTATTATTATTATTATTATTTTTTTATTATTTACCTAGTTCTATATTTAATTGGTATTTAGACAAAAGAGCAAAAACAAAGTTATAAAAAGTTATTCATCTTGATTATTATTTTTATTATTAATTATATTTTATTTTTGTCACTATTTTATTATTATTGTTATTTTTTTTTATTGGCCTCTTTTTTTGTGAGTCATTTAATTAATGTTAAATCTTGTGCACTCAGATTATGTCATTGCTTATCTTTTGCTTATAATTTTTTGAAAAAAGAAATTAAAAACAAAATTCAATATAAATTTAGAAATATAGGAAAAAATTTACATAGATGTTAAAAATTTGTTTAAAATAATTATTTAAAGTTCATAAAAAAATTCGTTTAAATATTCAAACTCTTATAGAGTAATAATAAAGCTTTTCAAAAAAATCATTCATATAGGCACGAATTTTGTTTCTCTTTATTAATTTATATTTTTGAGATTAATCAAATTTATGAAAATAAAATAATTTAATTTCTTTCTCCATGCAAACATCACTTTTGGATTGTTGTTAAGTAGTGGAGTTTTGTTTTAATTTTCATTCAACAATTAAGAAAATCAAATTCATTGGATGTATCCGAAATTTTTCAATTTTTATTTGAACAAAACAAGAATCTATTTTCCAGAACACATTGAAACACTTTTATAAAATATATATTTTTCAGAATCAAATATAATTGTCGGTCACCAGTCAGGTAAGTTATCTATTTTTTCTGAAGAAAAGGATACTGTATTTGTCTGTTAAAACACAATTTACTACATTTTGGTTACTCTAAAAGTCCAGGATAGTTATTTTCGTTTTAAGATCTCTGTAGTTACTAAAGCAGAAAAAATATCAGATATATTACAGTGAAATATAATAGCAAAATTGGAATTACTTAGTTTCTCACCATCTCTAGTACTGTATGTCGACTGGCACTATCACAAGACAAGATAAATTCTGTCCTTTTGACTAGAACTATTTCTTTTAGATTTTTAGAATGCTCATAATATACAAAGCTATCATGGTCTTCTCATATGTAGAAAATAAACTTCTTTTCATGCCCATTGATTTTACAAAGAAAATGAATTTTGCTTTTTTGCACCGCAATTTATTACAGTACCCATTTTTACATCTTGTTAAGGAACATTTCAAAAACAGTTTTATCCTTTAACTAAAAAAATATAGTTAAAGCACATAAAATTTTGATTTGAAAAGTATTTTTTACTGAGTGAAAAAAGTTTTCAGACAAATTATGCAATTATTTAATGAATATACCAATATATAATGAAGTTTTAATATTCATTACATAGCCATCCACCTTCAAAAACCCATCAGATTTTAAAGAACCTTTCAATCCTAAGTTACCAGTTAAAAGTCATATAAACACTTTTGAAGAGTTCTTGCCGTGTATCTTTGCTAAACACTTTTCGTATTTTATTCTCTGCCATATGCATCGCCTTAACACAATTACTTTTAGAAGGGTAAAATAAAGCACATATACTTTTAAACTGGTTAAAGTAATACTTATATAAAGAATATAGCTCTAAAACATATCATATTAATAAGTACTGTAAGAAAGATCGTCTTTATTTGGTTTTATTTCCATAGCAATAGTACACATTATAAATTGTATTAAGATAACATAAAATAAAAGAAGTTTCCTCAATGAAATACAGAACGAACTTGATGCTTTTCATTTTCGGGGATTCATATGGCGGGATTCTTGTCAATTGTTCTATTGCTAATTACAGAAAACGCTATCGAAATTATGATTATGATCTAATAGACTTTTCAAATCCTTCATTCTTTCTCAACTTTTAATGAAAAATTCCCTGGATGTCTTCAAAAAGTCTTTGCAGAAGACGTGTACTAGAAAAGCTTTAGTTATTATTATTATTATTATTATTATTATTATTATTATTATTATTATTATTATTATTATTATTATTATTATTATTATTATTATTATTATTATTATTATTATTATTATTATTATTATTATTATTATACAAATTTTATTAATACATTAAAATTATAGATTAGGCTCTACAAGTGCTTGAAAAACCTAGTGCCAAAAGATTATGTTTAATAATAAATAAAATATTGATCGATAGTCTAACAATGAAATAAAAATAGAAAATATTGATATAAAAATCATTGGTGAAAAAGTTAAAAGAAAAAGATACTTACATTATTGCACCAGATTATTTTAATACATTATTAAAAGTGACACAAACTTTTTTATATTTTATAAATATTAATATGTAATACCCATTTTTGTTTTGTCTTTAATTGTATGAAATATTTTTGTTATAATTTTGAAATGAATATTTTGTTTTTTATTCCATCTTTTCCTACCAACTGTTTTTCAGGTGTGGCTTTTAATGAATTTAAATGTTAAATTGCCAGTAAGTTTAATTTTATTTAAAATTAAGTAAATAAAACATCTATTATGTTTTGTTTGAATATCTGCAAATTTAATGCATTTATTGTTTAAATCAACTTACAAAATGTTGGACCCGTATGAAAGGGAAGCAATTAATAGCTATGTATTCCGTTGGAAATTTCCTGAACATCGCTAAAATTTACTTTAATAATTTCTTTTGTGAAAACAATCTAAAAATCAATTGAGAGAAAGTATGTTTTATGAAAAGAGGAGAATACAAAATGCATACAAAAGTTTTCAATACTTTATTATAATAAAAATTTATTTTATTTGATTATTTAAACAAAATAAAATGAAATATTTTATAATGTAAATAAGATGAAAAATGCAATTAAATACCCAAAGATATTATTTAGTAATAAAAAGGAAAATTCCAAAATTAAAACATAATTCTGTCTATAATAAAATACAACTATTATTCATAACTATAAGTACTAATATTATCTTACAATATAAAGTGATAATTCCTTGGTAGCAGCATTTATTATTTAAAACAATAAAGTGATAATTTAAGTCTTTTGCTACAAATAATGTATTTAATGACAAAATTTCGGTTATAAGATAATCCTTATCAATCTCCTGGAATTTAGCATTCTTCTTCCTGAACATACATCGTAATCTTTCTCTTACTTTCCTTTTTCTTACTTCTCATTGGCTAAAAATATAATATAATGATATACTTTCTTTTTCTGAATTTTTAAAAAATTTTATTTAAAATTAAAATTAAATATCCTTTAAAATTCAAAACACCAACCAAAATTTTTAAATTTTAAAGCTTCTATAATTAGCCCATAGAAGCCTATTTTAATAAAATATTTTAAAATATTTATATAATAAATCTTCCAATAACTAATTATATACACGGAAAAAAAATTTGGAAAATTAAATTTAGAATAAAATAGATAAATAAAATTGTTTCGAAAAACATTTGTAAATTCGAAAATAACAGATAGAAGGCTTTAAATATTTTCAGATATGACAAGAACTGTGAAAAATGCCTTTTTGTAAAACTTCATTACCAGAAACACAATCGGTGTAGATGAAAAAAACTAAAAAATGTCGGTAATATTTTCAATTATTTCTTGTTCCATTCTCAATCACAGAAATAAATAAAATTATTGAGTCAGAAATAAATTATCCAATGCAAATTATCCATTGACCAAACGGTTTCACATTCGAAATAAAATTTCCATTGCATTTTGAAATGATTTAATATTTCTATTAATTTAACAAATTACAATTAAAATTGATATTTACTCTAAAATTATTTAAAGTTGCATTTAAAACGAAATATCAACAAAAATTAAATTAACAAAACTTACAGTTTCTACAAATGTGAACCTGCTTTATGGAAATTTTTGCTGAATAAAATAACTCATGTTTGTACGTAAAGTACAGATGTAATTCAAGAAGTGATAAATATTTTGCCTGTAGACAAAAATAAGATAATTGGCTTGTTTTCTTGGGTAAAGACGAATGTTTATTGACAATCAACTGCATTTTAATTTCAAATAGTTTCATTTACTATTATAATTACATTATTATTATTATTACTATTATTATCATAATAGACTGTGTATTATATATACGCAGCATATTTTAGATAAGCTTTAAATTTTACAAGTGTTATATTCAGTAAGTATTACACTCAATAGTTATTTTGGTGGATAAATAAAGCCTTCAAAATATCAATCTAAAGATGATTCATTAAAATTTAATAACTGTCACTCCATATTTTGTTGAGTTTTAACATAAATTGATTCCCCTCTGACACTTACCGAGAGTTTGCTTTGTATATCGTTAAGTAAATTGTATATACGACATTCATAGTTGCTTTTATTATAGTATAATAGAATAATTATGGTATTATGAGGTAGTTTTCAAATAAATGTACTTTTTAAAAATAGAATATCTTTTAAAATTTATTCTTACTGAGGCAATATTTCTATTTATTTGAAATGTTTTTTTCCGTCTATATAAAAACCATGTATAAAATAAAATTTCCAAACTCTACATGCTTCTATATTTTACAATTTTTTTCATAGTGCAGTCGACTATGAAAAAAAATAAAGAAATTAACTAATCATCATTTAAATATCGTTTTGAACTTTTTATAAAGCATCATGGGTTCACCAATTATATGGATTTATAAAAACATTAAAAGTTACACTTAATTTAACTTTTTAATCGATAACATGATATTTTTATTTTAGATTTATCTAAAAATCGAATATTTCTTTAATGATATCTTTTATAAAAATGAAACATCATCTTAAAATCAATTGTAATATTTAGCATTGAAATTTTTGTTAATGATAATTGTTAGTGATAATTAGTTCGAGATAGACGAGTGGTATTTTCATTAATTTGATAATTGTTAATGGGATCTGATTGAATGAATACCGGAGTATTATTGTCCACAAGTTCGTTTGATTCATTCTTTTTATCAGCCAATTCGTTTGAACTTTTATAGATATATTCTAATAATTTAACGTTTTCGAGTACTACTTTATTTCTGTAGTCGAACCAATGCACTCGAGCTGGTATCAATAAATAATGAAAAATAAAAATATTTTCATCTGCTCACCAGTTTACCACTACGAATCCTCGAAGAATACTCGGATCTATTGAACCCACAAATCAAACTTCCGTATTCAACGTTAAAAGACGCAATAATCAGGGAATCAAAAAGATCGACAACAGAGGCTGCCAACAAATTGCTGCAGAAACAAGAAATTGGTGACCGAAAACCAAGTCAACTGCTCAGGTAACTCAAGCGCAGTTACAAACTTATGTAACCGAATGAAAACCCACAAACGAGCTAGATCCTGAGAATTCAATTTATATATTGCATGCCAGTTCACATACAACACTTATTAGTGTCCAAGGAAGCGGATATTGATGAGGTGACAAACATCGCAAAGTTACACATGAGCATCGAAAATCATGTTATATCTCAGGTGAAAAATCGACAGCAAGTCGAAATCCAGTATCAACAGGTAAAAGAAAATCTCCAAAATCAAATCAATGCTATAAAATCAAATAACAAATCCAGTCAATACAACAAGCTGTCAACAATGAATCCTATATGTTATTTCCACGGAAGAATTAAAAAAGATGCCCGAAAATGCGAACAGCCATGTCATGGGACTAAGTCATTATATGCGGGAAAAGATCAAGGATCTTTTTGATGTCGACGACAGAGATCCGGGACAATACTCAGCAGTCGACAAAAATCCAAGCCATATTCACTTTGTCAATTTTTCAGAGCGACAGAACACACAATTTCCTCATGGATTCTGGAGCGGATGTCAGCGTTATCCCAGCGAATGCATTTACTCCTGATTCTAGAGACATGTCTATTAAACTTGTTTCAGCCAATAACTGCAACATCAAAACATATGGTTTGAAGACGCTAAATTTCAGGATTTCAAATATAGAGCTAACTTTTAGAAGGAGCTTCGTAATAGCAAATGTAAACCGCCCGATTCTAGAAGCAGATTTTCTAGCAAGCCATAAGTTTGTGATTGACTGTAGAAATGCTAAGATCTACATTGCTGAAAATACGACAGGAGCCAGAGAAAGAACTGCTCCTGAAAAAATCAACTCAGTTCTTCTTGAACACACACAGGAGATAGAGTAAGTATGCCCACCAATTGCACAATCAGCTAAACGCCTAAGAGGGAAGTATTTCGAAATGATGGAAAAGGAATTTAATGAGTTAATCGTAAAAGGCATTTTGCGAGAAAGTAAAAGTAACTGGGCATCTCCATTGGTAATCGTAAGAAAGAAAAACGGATCAATTCGACCTTATGGAGACTACAGACTTTTGAATGCATCAACAAAGTCAGACAGATACCCATTACCGAGAATAACTGATATGCTCGATCAACTGGGAGGGAACCAGTCGACATAGAGAAGGCATATCATCAAATCCCCATCTCAAAAACTGATATACTAAAAACGGAAATAATCACGCTATTTGGATTATATGAATATTTAAAAATGCCATTTGGATTATATGGATATTTAAAAATGCCATTTGATTAAGAAATGCGTCACAGACCTTTCAACGGTTCATGGACAAACTTCTACGCTCATACAGAGAATTTGCCAGAGTGTACATAGATGATATAATCATCTTCTCAATATCTAGAGAAGAATATCATGGTCACTTATCAGCCATTCGGAAAGTCTTGCAAGACGCAAATTTGTCCATCAATGAAAATAAGTGCTGCACGACTCAAACAGAAGTAAAATTCCTTGGATTTAATATTTCAGGTTCAGGAATATCACAATCAGACAAAACTCAAGCAATTTCATCATGTCCACACCCAAACGACCCAAAATCACTTCAAAGATTCATAGGAGTAATAACATTTTATCACTGGCTAACTCCAAACCTGGCAGAAATAATTGCACCACTACAAGATTTAATTTCAGTTAGTATCAAAGACAAACGCAAGTTCTTATGGACAGAACAACATACTCTCTCCTTTGAGGCGGCAAAAAAGAAACTACAAGAAATTGTGGAGCTGACACCTCCAAATTCAAAGAGAACTTTCATTCTATGTACGGACGCATCAGAGATAGGCATTGGCGCAAGTCTCAATCAGAGAAATAGCGATGGCAAACTCACAACCATCAGTTTCTTTTCAAGAAAACTAAATAGTACGGAACGCAGGTACTCAACATTTGACAGAGAACTGCTAGCAGTTTACC
Organism: Schmidtea polychroa; assembly: GCA_959609185.1. Lineage (NCBI taxonomy): Eukaryota > Metazoa > Platyhelminthes > Tricladida > Dugesiidae > Schmidtea > Schmidtea polychroa. The sequence continues at coordinate 18,343 of CAUHTR010007958.1, forward strand.
TGGCCATCAAAAATTTCAAGCATCACCTGGAGGGCAACAGTTTTGAATTACTTATCTACTATTAACCACTGATCTACCTAAACATAATGAAGGAGCCATCAAATCAAAATGGATCCAGTTCATAAGTGAATTCTATGTAAAGATCAACCACATAAGGGACAAAGATAATTTGGTTGCAGATTTTCTATCCAGGCAAATGGGCGCCAGTGACAACGCCAATGAAGAAACACATATTCACTCAATACAGATAACAAAAACTGAAATCATCCAACAGAAAGAGCCATCATTCTTCAAAATGCTAGAAGCTTTCCCAAGTTCGAAATTCAAAAGAATGAAGATGGAATGTTTGTAAACATGTCAACAGGATCACAACGAATAGTCCTGCCAGAGAGACACCAGTTCGTTGAATTTAAGCGGCTCTACAATATATGTCACCCGGGAGCAAACGCGACGATTATGCTAATATTGTCTAAATACGTATGGCCACGGATGCGGACAGAAATCCGAAAATGGTGCAAAAACTGTGAAGAATGTCAGAAAAACAAAATAACCAGGCACACTAAACCAGCACTCAAAAAGCTCCAAAATCTAGGAAAATTCAAGGTTATTCACGTGGACATTGTTGGTCCTTTACCACAGGTAAACAACAAAAAATATATTCTTACTATTATTGATAGATATACTTCTTGGCCGGAGGCCATCCCGATCTCTGAAATAACAGGCAACATAATAACGAGAACCCTGGAGACCGAGTGGATATGCCGCTATGGAGTTCCAGAAATCATCAATTTTTTCTGCAACAAGCAAGAGTGGTTATTATTACCCGTGTAAAATATTTTCAAAGTCTGAATCCAAGCTTTTTAACGAGTCTAATAACTAGAAATCTATCGCCATTACTTTAAATGGCCATGAGTGTTCTAAGGAATATAGTTCTGCTATGTGTACCACCTATAGACGATCATCAATCGCAAATCGAATGGATACTGAATTCCTAAGACAAAGGGAAATCAATGAAAATTACTGGAAAAAAGTTCTTAAAAGAGTGGTTTCAACGATTATACTGATAGTTAGTTTAGGTTTAGCATTCAGATGGGACGATGACTACAAGTCTGAAAGAAAGGAAAATTATTTGATTGTCATGGAATACCTACGTGAGAAGGATGAGTTTTGAATTTACATCTAGAAAAGTACGGAAATTGTGTTAAAGGAACAACAAATTATTTATCTCACAAGATCTGCAACGAGTTCATTGACATAATTCATGATAATGTTTTGAATTTTATAGTTAAGGAAACACAACATGCGATTTATTATAGTATTTTTGTGGTATCACACATTGACCAATTAATATTCGTAGTTAGGTATATATTGCCAAATGGTGAAATAAATGAAAGGTTTTTATGTTTTTTACCTATAGAACATCACGATAAATGTAGTGGTTAATCTTACGACCATCCTGGAAATATGTCGAGTATATAATCAGGTCTGCAAGCGCGTATAAAGCAACATTGTCCAACAACGCTTTACTTACCATTCTTTACCATTCTTTAAATCTAATCAGTGGCGGCTCGTACTCAAAAACTTTGTGAAATCAATAAAAAAAATTCAAAAAACGTTTTTTATTTATATAAAAACTCAATTTTTCTTGTTTTCTACAAAATTCTTTAATTACTAAATCATAAAAATTGTCTTTAGTAGCCAGAAGTTCTTTTTAAAAGATATTAAAAATTCAAAATATAGAATTTCTCAAAATTGAAGTGGAAGCAATGCTTGTATTGCATATATGGACTGAATCTGATATGAAATTATTCAGCTGAAAGTTGCCCCTCAGCAATTCATTACTTTATATTTGTTCAAAATTTATTTACATTTTTCTCTGCATCGACATATCGATGGAATATTTTGTGAAAAAAAAGTTATTGAGAGTAACAACAATGTGCTTACTATTTAAAAATTATCAGATACGAGGTGGTCCACAAGAGCTGATGCTATACTAGCTTTAAAAAAAATTATATAAAAATAAAAGAAGCGTTAGAATATTTATCTAAATCTAAATCTGAAAAAAATTGCTATTGTAGAAGCTACTTCGTTACTGCTTTAATGACAGTTCTTTGGAACTTCATTTTACAAAGATTAAATGCAACAAGCAAATCTCCAATCGGTGGAAAATAATTTATCAAATGGGACTCGTTTGATGAAATCTCTCCAAGATTTTATTAGCGAATATTGCGACCAATTTCATCAAGTAAAAGAGGAAGCAAAACCTACTTTTAGTAATGAAGGTTTTAATAAGGGTTTACAATCCCGGGATTCAGTTATTTCTCAGGTCATTCCAATCCCGGGATTTAAAACATTTAATCCCAGGATCGAATTTAACATTGTTTAATTAAAATAATATACATTATTAAGTTTGAAATAAATAATTATATTTCGTTAATTATATTATGAATCGTCCGCGATGAACAGTCCGGCGATGAAACGTCCTAGAATCATAAAAATGATGTTGATCCTTATCTTTTTATAGATGAAGTACTACAGTTTTTAAATTTTATTGTCGAAAATCATTCTGATTATGAGAAAATAATCGCCACTATGTTGTATAAAATTGCTGTACAATTAAAATCAACATTCCTAGAAGTTTTTTGACTATGTCAATTTCCAATGTTTCTGGGAAAGAAGTTTTTCCGTTTGGAAACGGGTCAAAAATTACCTAAGATTCTGACATTATTAAAATCGAATTCAGCATTGCAGTCATTATTTATTAATTAACTTAACATTTATATATACTTACTATTTTATGTATTTTCGCGTTAAAATTAATTAAGAAAATTTCTTCTGACAGCCTCGAACGTTTTGCCCTTCTCAAGATTATTTGAAAATAGTTAAGGGCTTTTTATTAAAAAGTTTATAAATACACTTAGGCTTTGAAAAAACAGTTCTAAAAAACAGCTGTTTCCTGTTCCTGTTTAAACAACTGTTATAAACCCTACCTAAGAAATTCCATGAAGGAAGAAAAATAAAATTATATGGCATTACTTTATATGGAAAATGAAGTGATGAGCAATATTGATTGTGATATGATAATACAGTGATTCTCAACAACTGTGCCGCGAAATGATCTCATAATTATATAAAATCAAAATTCAAGCCTTAAAAGTTACTTAAATTTTAAAACTTACTTGAAAACCATTTATAAAATTGAATAAATAAAGTAACTTCACTTTCTCATAAATGGTGAGTCATATTCACTGAAGCACACACCAACGTTTATTATAGAAACTTTTGTGTGGACCAAAACTTTGAAATCGTTATAAGTGTGCCGCAACAAAAAAAATGTTGAGAATCACTGTGATAAGAGATATTTGTGCACAAGCTAATGCAAGATAAAAGCATATATAAATATAGAGAATCTGTGTTCCTTTTCATTTTTATTATTTTTTGATAATTTAGTTTATAGAAATAATATTTAAATGAAATTGTTTTTGTTTAAGTTTTTCCATTAAATTTTAATTAATATTAGTACATGATAAAAATTAATCAAGGATATTTTTATTTATCCATACAATTTATATGGTAGGGGCGCAATTTTGTTTTACCGCCAGGGGCCCCGACACCGTTAAAACCACCTATATATAAATATATATATATATATATATATATATATATATATATATATATATATAAAAGAATATTAAAAATATAAGTTAACAAAAATATGTATTATAATGTCTCGATTTTTCTGTTATAACCACGAAATATCCGTTATAAGTAGCAACTAATCCATTCAAAGAGTCGTGGATATTTCTCTAAAAAAATTATCTAAGAAAGAAAATACTCTCAGACATCGGTTGTTCCCTAATTTTAAACATCGGAATAGATCAAAGGGGAACCTTATTCATCAAAGGAAGTTCCATTAAGTCAATTTTATCCTAAGTGTGAACACTTTCATTGTTTATCCTTTGCATTGAGCCCATAAAATTAGTTTAGGCTTTTGATAAAATTTCTATTAAATTTATTTATGCAATAATATGCTTATTAGATTGAGAACATTTTTATTATTGGATAATAATTAATTACCGAATTTCAATAGTTTAAATAATTAATTCAAACAAAGAAATAAATAGATTATGGTTTTATTTTTTCCTTTCAGATAATTTTTCATCGACCTGGAGCGGATTTTGTTTGATGAGTTAAAAAAAAGTTTTTGTTTGAAAGAATAAAATAAATTTTCATACTAACTGAATAACGAATTAAAACACAAAGAATCCGTCAAAATTAACCGACAACGTGGAAATTAATATTCACAATATAATGAACTAAAACAAATATTCATTTTAATCAGTTTATTTATTTATTTTATTTCTCACAGAAAAAATATAACTTCACACAAACAATTGAATATCTTGAATTTTCCAAAGGAATTATATGTTTGTTTGTTTTCGTTTATTTCTTTTAGGGAACTTTATTATTTAAAACAATAAATTTTTATTTGGATACTGAGACTCTTTTGATTGGCCTCATTTCTAAGAACTGAATTAATTTATTTATTCTTTTCATTTAAACAAATATGAGATAATATTTGCTTAATGTTACTCTGATTATTTATTAAAGAACATGATATGTGAGAAAATATTTTTATTAAATAACTATTGAATTTGGAAAAGCTTTTAAAAAAAAAATTTTGAATAAATATTATTTATTTGGGTTCTATGACTTTGCAAATGAAGGAAATTTCTATGATGTTTTCTTTTTTATTTAGCTTAGGTTTCATTTAGAAAAAATGTTATTTTTAAATGAGAAACATTATTTACACTATTTCATGAACTGAAAAGCTTTAAAAATAAGCATAGGAATAACTAAGATATTTGGAGTCCCAGGAGTAAAATATATTTAAATGTAAATATTTAAATTATGATAATTTTATTTATCTTCATTTCTTTTTAGATTATGTTTCAATATTTTTTATATTTTTCAAAAAAATAAAAATTTGATCTTTGATTTAAAAAAAATAAAAAAAAGGAAATTGTAAATAAAAATAAATGAATGATGAATAGATAATTTATTTTATATTTGTGAAATTAATTATTTTATTTTTTAAATGTAAATAAACAATCATGTCATTGTTTCTTTTTGCCAAATGATAAAGTATATATTCATTATGATATAATTATTTAGGATATAAATAATAAAGTATAATTTTGTAATATTTTCCTTAACTTGACAAAATTTAATCTTTATTAGGATATCGAAAATTTTAAAATCTTTTTACAGTTTTAGAATTATACATTAAAATTTTGTTTGAATGAAATTAATTTAATTATCTATCTTCACTTTATTAATAAAATGAGTCTTTTTGTGTGAAGGTTAGAAAGGAAAAATACAGCGGAATTATGTTTAAATGGAGATATTGTGATTGAAAGTTTTAAAAAATACTGTAAAAATATTACAAATTAAATATTTAACTTGTGAAAATTATTAGTACATTTTTTACAAGTGTCAACATATTTCCAAATGTATTTACATAGCAAATTTGAATAAATAAATTTGTCACAAACAAATTTTATTCACAAATCTTTATTTTTGAAATAAAAATATTTGAAAAAGTTTCCAAATATTCAATTTATTTACTTAAAATAATTTTCAAATTTAAATGATACTAAATAAATTCTCTTTTTGATTTAAAAATTAAACGTATCAAAACACTTGTTTTTTTAATATTTGGAACATTAATATTTATAATTGCGGTTTTCAACCATTTTTACCCATCTTATGGCAAAGGACGTAAAGAAAAGTAAAATAAATAACATTGCAAGTTACATTAAATTTTAATTATATATTTTTCAAGAGTTTTATTACATTTCATTATTTTTTAATTAATCAATAAAAATTATGATTTAATTTAAAAAATATTCTTAAAAAAAATAATATTTTAAAAATTTGAATTTAAAGAATTTTTCATGTTAACACTCAATTCTGCTTGAACAAGCTTACCTAAGGGATGAAATATCCGGAAAACCGTAAAAATTCAAATTCAAATCATTTTAGGATATAAACTCCAATGTTGTACCAGTATAAGTACGTCACATAAATTAATTTCATAAGTCACTTATAAAAAAAGTGTACCAATTTAAGGACACTTTAGGTCAAATAAAGTAGATCATACATACAAAAATTTAAAATAAAGTAAGTCATATATAAAACAAATACTATATACAAGGTCAAATATAACAATAAGTAGGTTATATATAAAATATAAATATATCGAAGATAACTAAATAATAGAATAAAATAATCATTTAGATGCGCAAAAAGATTTGGGGGAAAATGCTGTTCTAGAATTTTTAAATGTAGAAGTAAAGAAAAAATTGAAAACGAGAAGAAATGACCTAAAATCATTTAAATTAAACAATAAAGAAGTTGGTCATTATTAATCAAGGAAAAATAAATACAAATTGGGAAATTATCTCGACAACTTATCAGAGATAACAAACAAATCACCTGTGGAAGTTGGAGGTTTTTTTTGGTACAAAAAGTGAAAGTAGTAGCAACTGCAAATTATCATTTAGTTCGATTGACTTACAGAGTATAAAAGCAAAACACAAATTATATTGGGGACGCGAGAAAAGATAAAAGAAAACGGAATATTATATAAAATTATTGAAAAAAATATAGTCAACTCAGAGAAACCATTTCGAATCCAATCATAGTGCAAGTTATTTATCACAGATATCTGGCATTTTCTAATTTAAATCGGAGAAAGAAACTAAATTGATTCTACATATTATCGAAACCAGAAACAGTAACTAGATGGTCATAAATTCTAAGTCTTAAGTAATAGTGCTATTCCTCTCGAAGAGTTTTAATATGCGCTCAATAACCACTGTTGTAATATTGAATCATTATGTATCGTTGTAAATTTGTAATTAATTGTACTGACCAATAAAACCTCGACATATAAAATTTTAACAATAAAATAAATTGAATTTTAGCGTTTGGTAAATTAGCTAAATGCTTTTTAAAATTTAATTTAATATTTCGTTTATCACTAACAATGTCGTTGAATATTTCAACATTATTTGAAACTTACTTTATTGCAAATTTCTTTAAAATAATTAATTTAAATTAGCAAACAAAATAAATTTAAAGAAAAATCTTTATTTTATTTACTAAAATTACCATAGAATACATTTTACTTGTTAAACACTTTTCTGTTTATTTTACAATTTTAAATAAAAGTAAAAATTTTATTATTTAGATTTTAATATTTTAAATAAATATTAAAATTATTTTTTAATCTTTACAATCTTACAAATAAAATTTTCATAAAATTGACACCTCTTAACGATTTAGCTTAACCGCAAAATTTAAAACATTTATCAGATTTTATATTTCATATTATTAATTTTCTTAAATTCTGAATTTCAACATGAGCTGAAATTATGTTGAGTGATTACTAAGAGTTACATAACCACCGAAACTTTACCAAAATTGAGCAGAGTATTAATAAGTTCGTGAAATATCAAATCTTAGGGTCTTAAACAGATATTCTGATTTTTATTAAAACAATACTTTGGTTCTTATCATCTTGTCAAAAAAAATTTTAAAAAATATCTCAGAGTAACAACTTTCACAGTAAAAAAATAACTAAACATACCTTAGGTTTATAAGTTATTAAACTTGCTGGAACATGAAAACCTGCACCGTATTCTTTTATTATGACATGTAACCTATATATAAAAAGTAACATAAATTGTAATCTAAAATGTAAATTATTAATTTTATTTAATGTGTTAAAAGCTAAAATTAATTTCATTGATAACAATTCATTCTTCATTTCTTCCTGCTCCTCCTAAAATTTGCATTTTAATGTATTTGTCAATATGGCAGGGTTCAGGAAAATGTGTATGCAATTTTGTCCGCAAATTTTGTGTTAGCAGCACCGACATCAAATTCATTTTCGGTGTCCATTAATAAAATCACTTAATAAAATCACTTAATAAAATCACCAAAATAAAATCATTTAACTTAAATAAAATTTATTATATATTCACAAACTGCGCTTCTTTCGTCATATTAAAACAAATATCTTCAGGCTTTTTTTCTTTTAATTTTGATGTTGATTTCAATGCTGGTTTAATTTACTAATTAAGTAATAATATATATTTTAAGCTTACTTTAATTTATTAATTCAAATGTTTATATAAAAATTTATGTAATCTGATAAATACAATTTAAATATTTATTAGCAATTTTCCGTTTTAACTTAAACGTGAATTCTCTACCCTTTCGTTTAGTATTAATATTAATATACTTTTAATGTCTAATTGGCCATATATCTCTGTCCTCGCATTTAGGCCAATACTTTTTATGTATAGTTTGTAAAATTTGGTCAACTCATATATCATATCTTCGCTTTACAATTACAGGGGTTCTAATTCATTTACAAGTTATCAGAATAATGTTTCTTCTCTTTTTGTGCTATTTTAAGATGGTTTTGACTTTCAACACTATTTTTGATGAGAAAAGCTTTTACTCTATGTTAGGATTGCTGATATCCATTTTGGTACTTATTGTAACCAAACTCTCAAATTCTAATCTGGATTGTGAAAATTGACTGCTATTTCTCACACTTAAATGAATTCCCAAATGCTTAGATCATTTATTACTTTATTCGTTAAATAGAAAAGGTTGTTACATAACGTTACCTTATTGCGGTCTCTAGTGTAATCATAGTTTGTGTTCCCAGAAGATCAATTGCCTTTCGTTTGCTTCTCAATGTGGATATAAAGAGTCCTCATGTCCCAAGAGAATTGGGATAATACATTTAGTTAATTAGATCAAACAGAGAACTAAATCATTTTTAATTTGAACACGTTTGGAGTTCATTATAACACCCAGTTGCTTGTGAAAATAATGCCTAAGAAATTTAAGGATCTCATTTTATGGTCTCTTTGAATAATCCATTACATATACATTTTAATGTAATTAAACTAAATTTCTTTGCTGAAATAAGTAGTGAAAATTCCTATGCATTCTAAAAAACGGGAAATACTTTAAGTAAACATTTATTATTTATATGAATCAATCAATCAGTTAGTCATTTTAACCGTTTTGCTTAGAAGACCGTAATTTTCTGATTTCGTAATTTTCAAGTACCAATTTACGAAGACTGTAATTATTCACTATTCCCCACTTCCGCTACGACCTACGTACGCGTTGTTTTAATTTTTAGTACTGTCTCAAGGGGCTCATATGAATTTTGTTTTTATGAGTATGTTCCAGTAAATGCAGTGAATTACGCCAAAATACATCCAAGGAAAACGACTTTTGACAAATTCTTCTAAAGTGAAAGATTTAGTTGTAAAGTCAATCTGAAAGTTACAATTCACGAGTAAAACAACAACAAGTTTACAGTCTTCATTTTCATTGATAATTTTTTTCTATTTGTGATCTAAAATGTAATATTATTCAAAATTAGAAGTTATATTTCCATTTTAAGTTTCAATTAAAAATAAATTTAGTTAAAATAAAAATCACCTTTGGTTGTTGTCCTTCATTTCTGCCAGAAATTGTTTAATCTCATTCAAATGATTGGAATTCAGCCATTGCACCCCTCCAACAATTAGAATGATATTTTCACTATCTATATTGTTAAGCCTAAGTATAAAATAATTCAAAATTAATATATTAAATGACTCCTAAAATATAATTCTTGTTATATTATTTAAAAATGTTGCCACAAGTTTCAAATTTGAAAGTAATTATTTGTTTAAATGCACTCAGTCCTTTTACTTATTCCTCTTTCAAACTTTAAATATCATTAATTCCATCTTATTTGGATAAAAAATAAAAATTGACAGCTAATTTTTCAAGAGGGAGTAAAATCTATATTTTTAATTAATTGAGTAAAAGGTTCATAAAACCATATTTTGTTTTATTGCATTTACAAAAAAATACCATTTTGTTCAAATGTAAGACATTTGACGCGAATTATTTGATAATCAGTTTATTACTAAGTCAAAAGCTAAGGAAGTTTCAAATAAAGTCATTCTTTTATATTCGGTTGTCATGATCTGGAGAAGGTTCTCCTAATATTTCAAATGAACTTCAAAGAACAGTTAATAATTACAAAATGTGGTGGATACATTGATGAATCAAGACTTTGAGTCTTATTATTAAAATTATTTATTTTAGTTGCATTTTATTTTTAATTAACATATTTTAACAACTTGATAAAGAAAAGTTCAATTTTATTTTCTTATTCTGAAAATATTTGAATTTCTTGTTTTTTAAAAATTTTTATAAAACCATTTACAATAAAGCATACAATTTGGACATGATATTCACGTGGGACTTGTTGTGGTTTCATAGAAAATACATCAATACGTAATTAACTCAAAAACGTGTGCTCATGTTTTCATTATGACGTTTGTGAATAGAATCGAATATACCGAGTTGCATTTGATAAAAATAGTCTATAATATAAAAATTAATCAATAAATTATATTATAAAATACATACAAACTCACCTGTATGCTGAAAATTCATTACCAGCTACAAATGTCAATTTATTATAGGATTCCAGAAAGGGTAGAAAAATTAATAAAATATACAAACACCATTTCTATAATAAATCAAACATGAAAACAAGAGGTAAAATAAACCACCTAGAAAAAAATAACTCATTTTTAAGAAAATATTGGTTAAAATTATTGTTAAAATTCATTTACATCATATAAAAAATATTTTACAAAATCCTTGATAAAATAGTAAATTATGGGCTATTGTGTTTATAAATATTTAAATTTTGATATTTATTTAATTATTTAATAAATTTAAAAATTAAAAATAACTTACATTTTATCAAAAAATAATTTTGCTATTAAAATCTACATAGATAATTTCAAATGTGAAATTTCCATAATTTCTTATAAAATCTTGACAGTTATAACTCATTTTTCTTTGTATGCAAATCCTGCCAACACACAATACAATTTTTATCTAATGTAAATATTTCACTTTTGCACGTAAGCTTAGAGTATGCCCCTAGTAAGGTTATGTGCATTTATCGAATAGTGTATACAATTCTCTGCTCATAGAATATTGAATTTGGAAATTGTGAAAGTGAAGTAAAAATCAATGATGAAACACATTCAAAAAAGAAATAAAATAAGTTGCAAAAACTGGACTGCACAAAAACTTTGATCTATAATCACAATGAAATAAATATAATATATCTGTCAAAATGTTAAAAAATTCTTCTAAAAGCTTCATTCATAAAATCATAAAAAATAATTTAAGTTGAATAAATTTCAATTACTTATTCACTTAGGAATTTTCTTAAACTGTTAAGAGACTTCATTAAATAAGCGGTCAAATTATATTAAGACCCCATTGAAATATTACGCACGGCAAAACAAATATCAGGCGACTATAGTGAATACAAATTTCATCAAATAACTAAAAAAGAATTTAATTGATTAATTAATTTTTAAATTAATTTAATCATTTTTTAGCTTATTTAAAAACGAAACTCAACAAAGTTTTCTTTCTAATTATATGATTAATAAATTTATTGTAAAATACTAATTTTTTTTTATTTTAAAAAATAATAATTGTTTAAATTACTAAAATTATTTTAATATCAAATTTGAAATATACATTCAAGCAAACTTTAATTTTTACAATCCAAATACTTATTATAAAAATAAAAAAATAGAAAAATTACATTGATAAATGGCACTTTAAGACAGTAAGAGGTTACAAGTATAAATTGGTTGTAATTGTCCGAAAATTACAATTCTCAAAGGATTCTTGGAATCCCTCGTGACATAAAATCGCTGGATCTTTTTTACTTTGACCAAAATTATTTCTGGCGATATCTTGAGTAATTCGTTTTGTTAATAAAAATAATAAACTAACAGAATGACTATAAATTCTCGACTGAAAAGCCAGCTAATATGATCAAAAAATTATTCAGTCTATTAAAACATAAACCTAAATGATCAGTATCCTTCTATAAAGATGCTTCTGTACTTTTTAAGTTCGTATAAATCATATTTTATGGAAAAACATAAAATTTGTATTTTTATTTTTAAAACACCTCAACGACTTAATATTTCTGAAGTGATGTTAAAAGGTTTTGTACGAAAACATCAAATTAGCAACAAATCATAGAGAAATAACTTTAATATTAAAAGATAACAAACGTCTAATTCTGCAATATCAGATATGAACTATATCTATTACCTTTGAATCTTCTATAGACAGATAAATTGTGAGTCACTCAATGACATAACTTTAGTTATTTTTAAGTAAGTTCGATTAGTAAGTTAGATGATACAAATGTAAATTAATAATATAAATTAATATATAAATTAATGTTTAAATGCATTTAATATTCATTCTGACTGCATGCTACTAGGTTTTATGAGTGAAAACATCGAGTAATGTTCACATCTCTTTGCTTATAATAAATACAATTTGAAAATATTTTATAATTTATATTTAACATGAAAATATTTTAATTATTTAACATATTATTTAATATTCAATTAATATGATTTATAAATCACCGATTTTAATGATATAATTTCTTTTCAAAAATTATAATATAAATATAGTAATTAAAAGATTTATTGTTTAAAAGTTTCATAGAAAATTATTTCATTTCAAAATATTTTCAAAATTTTATATCAACCTTAAATTTTAATATCTATTATGGATGTCATTAACATTCGAAATAAAGAGGCAGTTAATGGAAAATCTCATGAATTTTGTGGTAAAAATTTAAAAATAAAATAAGTTTGTTTAAATTGTAGACCATAATTAGTAAGTTTGTGCAGTCATTTGACTTAATTGCATTTTGATATCTTTTATTTCAGTGCTAAACTATATTAAAAAGAGAGCTTGAAGACTATAGATCAGTAATATATCGATGTTTTTGATACTCACGGATTTTCGGCACTGCCTTTTTCAATTTTTAATAAATTCAATGAAAAAAAATCAGTGGTGAAATTGGGAAAAAAAATTTCAATTAATGGATCATTCTGCAAAAATTTCTTGAAAGTTTGAAATTCACTATTTAATCTTGCTCCATTTATTTTATTTGACTCAGTTGAAATTCTTAATTTCAAAATCATTAATTATTCACAAAACTTTATTTGAAACAATGACACATAAATTTGGTGATTAATAAAACACCACAAAATTAATTTAATTACAAATTTATTATATTCTATCAATCAAAATTTAATCAAAACTATTTTAAAATTTTCCATTTAAAAAATAATAAAAATTTGAATTAATTTTTCATTCTATTTGAAGCCATTATAATGATAGATGCAACATTTAAGACTTATTAAGTGTCATTTGTATTTTAATGCTTGAAACTAACATTGCAACACCCAAGCACTATTGAGACAATATAAATTATAAAACCAATACAAGATTGATATCTAGGCAGCTATTGGTGTTTCCGCCAAGAAGTTTGGGTATAACGATCAATTCACGAGATTTAGGCTTTCAAAATATTGATTGTAAGATGGACCTTTATAGTTGATGCTTTAACCAAGCATTATGAGACACCGTTTAATTATTAAATTATGTATTAATTAATTTTATTTTACTCCGTACTTGAATAAAAACAATATTAATAGTTGTATTTATTAAAATAAATTGACTATGAATAAATAAAGATATCGAAGATTTTTTATATCTTTACTGATTCAGTCAATTTCTTTAATAAAAATAATGTCAATTAAAAGGAAATTAGAGGTGAAAATTGAAAAATGTTCTTATAATAATAAAATAAAAATAAAATACAAGTGCAGCAAGAATTGACAATGTAAAATAGGTTTTATTTATTGTTGTAATATGTTACAGTGGTAAAAAAATATTTAATTAAAAAATAAAAGCAATGATTTGATTAATTTAATACATATACTTTCATCATGTGATATTGAATTTGACGAATTGAATTAATGTTTTTTAATAACATTTGAATAAATAGTGCCAAAATTTATATTAAAAATAACATTTTTATCTATAGTCGTAATGAAAATAAATGAAACAAATAAAAATAAAATAAATCTGAATATATATATATATATATATATATATATATATATATATATATTTTATTTTATTACTTAGAGCATATTTTACATTTGGTTTGAATTACTTAAATAATTAGAAAGTTATTTTAAATGGATAATACTTGAAGGATTTTGTTATTTTTTGTATACTTGATTAAGAATGTAAATAAATTTGATCACATTTATATATATATATATATATATATATATATATATATATATATATATATATATATAAATGTGATCAAATTTATTTACATTCTTAATCAAGTATACAAAAAATAACAAAATCCTTCAAGTATTATCCATTTAAAATAACTTTCTAATTATTTAAGTAATTCAAACCAAATGTAAAATATGCTCTAAGTAATAAAATAATTACAAAATAATTCAATTATCAAAATAATAAAAAACTCAATATTTTTATTTTTGTGAAATTCTTATAAAGATTCTACAAAATTAAAAAGAATTATTTTATCCTGAAATCGTGTCATGAATTTGAAATCTAACACTTGACAGACACCTATTTTCCTAAACTGGCCATGAAATCTGACTTTTCCCCTAAGTTATTGGATATCTTCATGGGACAAGTTTTGCATTGACACTTGACTCCATTTGCATCGTAAATTTATCTACTGTCTTTTATAAGAAATGGAAGTAATAACATTAATTTGTTTTATATAAAGTTCAAATAAACTAATATTTAACTTGTCTTATAGTTTATTTTTAATTCTTTCAAAACCGTTTTGAAAAAGTTGATATTTTGTTTTCTATGTGTTTGAAATTAACTTATAATTGTTGATTTTATGTTTATATAAAAATCAAAATCAGTAATTGTCGAGGGCAGTGAATAAATTGTTCTCATGCATTGATGAAACAAAATGTCAGCTTTTGACAAAACTAATCTAAAAAGAATAAAAAAACAAAATTGTAAATAAAAATTAATCTTAGGTGAAAAGTAAAATAATATAATTAAATATGGTAATAAAATATTGTAAGCTGATTTATTTATTGACTACTAGTTGTTGTGCCCGTCTTCGTCAGAGTTTACATTTTTTAAAATAATTCATTTAAATTAATTTTTTGTTTAATGATGTTATTACGTTCCAGTATTAATTTTATAACAGCTTCAATTCCATGTTTAATTTACAATAAGAAAAGCTTTCAAAATAAATTTCAATTTGTAAAATCGAAACCGCACACCAATTTAAATTGAAAAATAACTGGCAATATTTTTCCAATTGCAAATCAAATAATTTTCAAATTCTCTATATTTGAATTCTGCTTTGAAAACTTTTGACTAAATGATATTACTTTCAACTGCAAGTAGCAAGCATATAATAAATTATTATTTATATGGTAAATTGCTGACCGGACAGACAAACAAACCGACTTAGGGTACCCTAGGGGTTAAATAAGGGTCACATGCAAAATTTCAGCACCACAGGTCCAACGGTGGGGAATTCTATAGAAAACAAACAAACAAACAAACTTTCATCTTTATATATTAGAAAGATAGATAGAATAGGCTTTTCAATAGTTAGTAAATGTCATTTTCGATTAATACTTAAAGATTTAAACTTAAAGTTTTATAAATTCTATATTTTGTTTTATTTTGTATTTAATAACAACCGTAATTTATTACTTGTCAACTATTATTTTTTCTTTGAAATAATAAAATTTGATAAATTTGAAAATGGTTCCAGCTTTTAATATAGTAAGCACTTTATCATCCAGTAAACATAACAAACAGAAACCAACAATAACTTTGTTAATCCTTGAATTGCAAGTTTTAGCTTGCAATGCTTCCATAAACACTTTAGTTTCAGATCTTGCAATTGTACCATAATATTAATTCATTCTCTTTTTGTCGTTTCAATTAATTTATTTAGAATTCATTTAACATTAATTAGAAATTTATTTCATTTAAAAATCATGATTTTCAAATATATTATTTGCATGAAGTAATATTTAAAACAAAAGATTTTTTTATTCAAATTTGAATTTTTAAATCATAAAAAACTATTTTAACATTAATTTTGCACACAAAAATGAACAAAGTAATTCAAAATAAAATACAAATTTAAATTTAATTTAAACATTAATTATTAATTCATTTTAATGCTGGATTGACTAAATGTCATTAAGATTTCAAATGTCGAAATCAAATTAAGACGTTTGACCCAGGAAAGGTTTGTCTCCGGACATTTTGATGCCTTTTATGAGAAAAATAGAAATTTTTTATAATATAAATTGCTGAAACCTAATTATACAACATGTTAAATTTTTAATACAATTCTAGATTTTATAATCAAAAAGGGGATTTGTTAAGTTTTATTTTATTTTTCACTAAATTATTAATATTATATAAAATGATGGTTTCTATGTAGCAGCATAAATTAAATGTTAAACAAGTAAATGATAAGATAATCCTTTAGTGAAAAGTATGTTTTAAATAAAATTTTTTGATTATATATACATAATATAAATAGTGTATATAAATAATCTAGGCCTCGTAAACATTTTTCAAAATTATAAGTAAGTGATAATTTTCTGTAAACAGAATTTACATGTTTTAAACCTTTATGTTCTGACTCTCACATTAGAAATAAATGTTTTTATTAAAACAATTTTTTTTGTTTTAATTAAAATACTCCCGCACCCTGAAAATTATACTTACTGTGAATACAAGTACTATTAAAAATTCTTAGAAAAAAACTATAACACAAAATTTATCAGAAAGTATGACCTTTACTTTTATGTCATAATACCTTTTCCTTATTATTTTTTATAGTTATAAAATTTTTTCCAATAATCTATAAAAAAAATAATTATTCTGATATTGACAATATTAACGGACATTTTAAAATTTCAACATTCAAGATTTTGTAAATTATATTTAAATTTTAATTTGGATTTAAATTTTAAACATTCGTTTTTTTAAATTCTATCTACATAAATATATTTAATTTTTTTAAAAATTTTATTGTTTTCGTCAATTTCCCTTTTCATAGTCTAACTACCAAATTTACCATGTCCATGTTATATTTGTGACAAAATCGTTGATTTTCATGTCCCACTTGTCCTTTTAAAATTCTAATTTAGATTATATGCAAAAACTAAATAATTTACGGAATGAAGCTTATATGACACCTTGTTCACGACAGAGGTTTTAGGAAGGAAACATTTGGATATTATAGGAAAAAGTAAATTTTCAAAAACATTTATTGCAGAACTGAAATTAAAGTGCAAAATAATTTTAATGAAATATTTTTATACTACACTGCTCATTTTTAAATTGCCTTCCTCAACTATCAAATTTCCCTCCAGTGGGGCGTTGGACCCTTGTTGGGAAAAAATGCATTAAATCAATTTGCATGTAATCAATTTCACTAATATTTAACACAAAATAATTAAAAAATAACCAATTTCACTTTAATAAATAAATACTTTTGGTATTTTTAACCATGCCATTTATAATTAAAATACAAAGAACTTCGTGAAAGATCAAAACCCAATTCTCTTACATGACATAGTCCGGTCAAAAGTATCATTTCAACAGAGAAAATTTGCAAAAATGTTTTTTTAGAATTTCTGAATTTCTATTAATTTTGATTTTATTTAATACAAATTATCTCAAATTCGTGTTAAACAAAACAAATATTGTTCTATAATTTAAACTGAAGAAACATAAATTAAAAATAATAAAAAATTAATATTTATCTAATTGTACATGCCACTCAATAACAGTTTTTTGTTTTATTATAAATAATTTCTAAAAGCGAATATTTTTTATTGTTATACAAAACAAATTTAAATAGTAAAATTGATGTTTTTATCAATGTTTATTTTCATTTTTGTTATTACTAAATTTATAAATCTCTTGTCTTAATCACGGTAATAATCAGCAGGGCATCTTAATTAAAAGAAATTTTTAAAATATTTTTCAATTAACAAACATTTTTTAAATTAATTAACTAGAAATAATAACAATTATAGTAATAAATAATAATAATAATAATAATAATAATAATAATAATAATAATAATAATAATAATAATAATAATAATAATAATAATAATAATAATAATAATAACAATAATAATAATAATAATAATAATAATAATAATAATAATAATAATAATAATAATAATAATAATAATAATAATAATAATAATAATAATAATAATAATAATAATAATAATAATAATAATAATAATAATAATAATAATAATAATAATAATAATAATAATAATAATAATAATAATAATAATAATAATAATAATAATAATAATAATAAATGCAATAACTTTAATTGGTGTATTAAATTTAATCTGATACTAATACAAAAAAAACTTTCACATTTATATGTCAATATTTGAGAAATAAAAATTTTTATTTCAAAAATTTAATTAGATAATATTTTTTTTAAATTTACTATATGAAATTTTAATTTTAACTTTCAGAATCATGAATATTATTTGTAAAAAAATAAATATATAATAATAATAATAATAATACTAATAATAATAATAAAATTAAAGCAAAGAACTATATTACAAATTCGATAACTAAATTTAACAATAAATTTATTAATATTATTTAACAGTGAAAGGAATGTGATAAATATAGAATTAATAGCAAGACAAAAGAATGAAAGTATTCACAAAATATTAATGAATAATTCCCAAATTCTACCCTAATTGGAATGCGTTACATTACCTATATATCCTAATAAATCGAATTACTTAAGCGATTCACGGAAGAATTGTTTCCATAAAATTCTGAATCTATGGGAAATTCATTTTATTTGTTTCATTGGAGCATAATCAAAGGTCAGTAAATAATTTATCCTACGTACAAATGGTGTATTTAATAATTAATTTGTTTTAATTATCAGTCAATAAAATTGTCGCTTAGCAATTATTTGTGAAAGTTTTTGTAACTAAATAGTTTAGTTAACCAATTTCTAAATGGAATGGATTTTCGGAACCCTTTATTTTTCTTAGTTGGAAAAAATGTTAAATTTTTAAATACCATCAGTTAAAATTTTGGAAAAATCATATAAATTTTATTAATTGAATAAATAAATAATTAAATTAATTAATAATTCAATTATTAATTAATCTTAGTCAAATAAAAATCACATTTTTTAAGAAAAGGAAATGTATTGTAATTACAACAGTTGATTTATAACTTCCAAATTTTTTCTTTCATATTCTTACAATATTTTATATGAGAAATGAGATTTTTTGTTCGAGAATGTTTTTATTTATTATAAGCTCTCAGTTCCTCATAATAAAAGACAAAAAAATCTCATTTGTTAAAAACATTTTACATCTAAATTCATGACTCCTTAAGGTTCCGTGATATTACTTGTAAGATGAGATAGCAATAAGTTATAATATAAAAATTATATAACCAGGTCACTATGACTGATGACTGACACTGCAATCTCTGTGTGTACGTTTGTAATTGTAAGTAAGTATGTGATCTGTATCAATAATATTTCTTAAACTACTAATATTCTTTTCTATATTATACAATTGGAAATAAATTGTATTACAATTGAATTGATTGTTCTTGTTAGATATTTCTTAAATTAATATGTAATACAATGAATGTAATACAATGAATTTTAACATTATTAATACACATATTGAAAACTTAATAATAATTATAATAATATTAACTGTTAAAATATCTAATTTGATTCATTTAATTATAAAATAAAATATTTCATTAAAACTTTCAGCATTTTCAAATATTTATTTTTCAATCTTGTTTTGTATTAATCCCTGACTTAAATATTAATGATATTTAAAAATTAAAATCCTTTTCTTTTAATAGAAAATATTTTCTTGATTTCTATAGTTTTTCTTTCATATTATGCATTCAAAGATTTTCTTCAAACAGAATGTTTAAGTGGACTGTTTAGGAACTACAAAGCAATCTGTAAGGACAATTTAAATTTTCATTTTTAGCATTAAAACTCTTGATAAAATTAAAATTAAAATCTAACTCTTTTAAATAAATGAATGTCAGTTAAAACGGAAAATAATAAAGTAGTAATTTAATAAAGAAATTACAGTAAATTCTCCCTAATTGCAACAAGATTAAAAACCATTTTTGTTTCATTGATTGAGTAAGAGAATAAATTTTTAAAATTACAAATGTAGAACATTTACACATTTATATTATTTTTTTGATTTTCTTTTTAATATTAGAATTTTAAATTATGTTTTTATTGAATGTATTTTTGATTGCTTGCTTACTACCCTTATCAATTTTGTATCAGTTAAAGAATATTTTTATAATTATAGTTATTCAAAGAAAGTCTTAATGAAAAGAGAACTTACTCTATTGAACATTGATAAAAACTCATTTACATTCGGAAAGTGTTTAAAATCGACAATGGATAAGAAATTTTAGAAAACGAGAAGGTACACGAGAATAATTGTTTATTAAAACCTTTCCTTATTTTATTAAAATTTTGTTTTATCTAAATAAATACTTTTGAATTCTGCTAAATTAAATACAAATTTACAAGACAAATGATTTAAACAATTAACTTAACTATTATTGATAAGTTTTCAAGCATTAAAAAAAATAACATAAAATTATATTCTATGTTATATTTAAATATTTATAGCTTTCATTTTAAATAAACAAAAATAATTTTATTTATAATAAAATTAATTTAAAATAAAATCATTAAACTAAGTAATTTGCGTATTTAGAAAATATTCAAAGCTTTGTCAAGATCATTAAATCACATTAATAATTATTTTGAGCTAGAACTATTCAAAGCGTTTCATAAAACAATGATCTATTAGATGTTTAAATTTTCCTCTGAAAATAAAAATATGCCGGTTTTCGTTTGAAACAAGAGATTCGCAATAATGCTCTCCTTTATTCATTTTCAATTCTTCTATCGTCATGCTAAAAGAATTAATTGAAATATTTATAATGTTTTATTTAGGCTTTACTCAAATAATAATGTAACATTTAACAAGAACCACATCTAATCGTAGCTCTTTGAAACAAAACCTAAAACTTTCTTTGAAATAAAAGTAATTATTGAAAATTTGTTGTTTGTAAAGTAAAATCGTTGAAAATCCCAAATAAAACGATTCGTTTAGTGGGAAATCCCAACAGATGAAAGGATTGTTTGAAAGTCTTTTTGATAATTTCTGACATTATGCCGAATTAAATACACTTTAAATTAATTATCGATTTTTAAAATATTATTTCTAAATATAATTACCTAATAAATTTGTCAATTTAATTATTATTAATTTTTATTGCCTTCATAAATTTGTAGCATGCAATAAATTCATTAAGTTTTCCATAAAATATTTTATTCTAATTAATAAAGTTTAATTATAATTTTATTTTAAAATTTATCGTTTAAATATTTTTCTTTAATCTTTTTCAATATACTATATCAAACATTACAGTTGAAATAATGTTTAATATCAATAACAATAAAAATATAACTAAATATTATTAAGTATTTCGGCCTCCTGGTCCATATAAACAAAGTAAAAGAATAGTTTCAACAACTACTGATTGAAAAATATATAAATCTAGCAAATATTTATAAAAAATACACTGCAAATTTAAGTAGTCATATATAATAATTATTCGTTATAATTATAACTATTCTGCCTGTGTCTCAGAATAGTTTGTTCCTGTAAACGTTGTATTTTTTCATAAGTCCTTCCAGTATTAAAAGCTTAAATAATAACAGTATTGATATTAGAACTGGTCATATAATCCTGATATTATCTTATCTACAATAAAGTAAAAATATTTATCAACAACTATATTTTAAGTTGATCAATGGAGAACTGATGATTATTATAAGAGTCAACTTTGAAAACCTTAGTGATAAAAATAAATTATATGAGGATTTAATTTATGACTAATTTGGAAACTCACATTGATATTAAAGGGAAAATAGAAATTGTTCAACGCTAAGTCTTTAATTACTTTTTCATTATTTAAATTCATTAATTTAATACAGTGGTTCTCAATTAATATAAAAGCGAGGAACACCATTCACATGATTTTTTACGCGGAACACTGACAAAAAAATACTTGCCCACAATGAGTGACCATTCACAAATTACTATAAATCTGTCGTAAACGTAAACATTGCCTTCTTATAATCACTTTTATATTTGTATGTTTATATATCTGTGTAACGGCTTTCTTATTGAATCATCTTATAAAAAAATTAATTGAGGTTTTTGATGATATGTATCTTAAATGCAAATTTAAAGATAAAATGTCATTTTTTCGCGGAACACTGGAAGCGTAATCGCGGAACACGGGTTGAGAACCACTGATTTAATAAATCATATTTATCCTTTTCTTTATTTTTTGTAATTTTATTTGTATTATTTACCATCGATACTAACCCGACCCACTATTTCATTGTTATACTAATGTTTTCATACAAACCCATAATTTATAAAGCACATTGTCGACTTTCCACGACCTTGTAGATTAAAATACAAAATGATAATTCAATGTTTTCAGTCAATCTATGCAACACTGTCTTTAACTAAAAACAATTATTGCAAATTTATATCAATATTCAATTTTATTTAATAAAATCCCTTGGGAGGGTCCAACCAAAATGACGTCCACACGATAAATACAATCAGTCAACGAGCGGTTTCTCTAAACAAAATCTTTATTTAATTGAAACAACCTAAGAATATAATTTTGCTTTTCGTTACAAAAATTGGCATTTGTTTCAGCGCATTATTTAATTATAATCAGTTGCTTAATTTTCTTTTCTTTGGCAGGTGAAATGTTTATGAATATTTATTATTAAAAATGTCTAAAAAATGTCTAAAATTATAAAACCATAAACAACAAATTTTACATAAATATATAGAAATTGATATTTAAAATCCTGTTAAATATTTTATGTAAAAGTTAAATTTTTAGTGAGAAGTTTATCGGAGGATGAATGAAAATATATTTTACTGTTTGAAAAATAAAATATGATGCAATATGTGATGTATTTTGGCAGAATAGTTTTGAGCTAAAAGTTCCAAAATCAGTATTATGTGAGAAACTAGATTGGATATCATATCAAACTTAGTACCTTTGTAATCATAACCTAAAAAAAACCCATTTCACTATCAAGCTATATCCAATAAATAAATACATTCTACATATTACAAACTAGACATATAAGAAACTCAGATCATCCTTTTGTCATTTTATTGGCGTAACCACATCGAAAATATATTCAATGGCAACCAATTGCAATTGGTTTAAATTAAATTAAATAAAATGATGTTTCTGTTTTTCACAATTTATATTACAGTTATTGCTATTCTATGATATTCGTTATTAAAAAATAAATCTTAAATTTAATAATAACTGAAAAAAGAAAATTTAATAATTTTAGTAATAAATTAAAAAATAGAAAGAGATATAATGGAAATATAAATTAATAAATTTAAGTTCTAATAGAAATTTAAAAAGCAAAGATATTTATTACAATTATAAGCTTCTTATCAAACATTGACCATCAATTCCAAATGTTTAGTTGAAGTGTCTTAAAAAATATATAAAGTAAACTTTACTGCACGTGAAGAAACATTTAAAGTTAAAATAATTATAATAAAAAGACAATAGCTATTTAACATTTCAAAAAAAGTAGAATTTGAAAGTTTGACTAATCTTAGCTTAATATTGTTTTACTAATTGATTTTATTGAAACCTTATTCTAAACATTGGCCACAAAGGGGTTACTAAAATGCTAAGTTACCAAGAATTTGGAAAGTTACGAAATAATTATGGAATTTAATTTAAGGAACAAATAACACAGTACCCCAGAGGCACTTAAATATATCTTTAAATAAAATAAACAAATTTTAATAAAAATCCAAGGAGATGAAGTTTTTAATGAGTAAACGCGGTCAATTTCAAGTTCTTATTAGTTTTCCTTGTCTTTTTTCAATTTTTATTTATTAATTATATTTATATTAGAAATTAAATAAATAATATTTATTATTAAAAAAGTAGTTATATTACAAATTTCAAATTATTTTGAACTAAGTAGACAATTTTTGATCTTTTATCTAACCTTTTCTCATTAATTTATTAATTAAATTTTAGCTTGAAATATAATGAATTTTAAAATAATTATTAAAGTGAAAAGAAAATTTTTAAAATCACAGATGCAAAGTTTAATTATTTTTGTTATATTGAAGGATGTTTTTAAAATAAATTTTAAATGATAAATAATAATAATAATAATAATAATAATAATAATAATAATAATAATAATAATAATAATAATAATAATAATAATAATAATAATAATAATAATAATAATAATAATAATAATAATAATAATAATAATAATAATAATAATAATAATAATAATAATAATAATAATAATAATAATAATAATAATAATAATTTGAAATATACATGGTTTTTTATTCTTTTCATGTATTATAATTGTTTAAATAAATCTTTAATAATTTCAATAAATATTAACATTTATAAAATTGATTTGATTTATATTTTACCAAAAATAAGACGCTCAGAAAAAGAAAAATCATAAAAGATTTATATCAAAATTATGGAATGGAAACTTTCAATGAAAATTAACTTTCCATTAGTTGAGAAAAAATAACATTAAATATTGTTAGTAAAGATAGAATATTTGTTAATGTTACTTAAGTAAAAATAATGTTTTTTAGAAATAAACATTAATTAGAAAAATAATAATTTTTAGGATTATGATAATCATTTTCCTAAAATAACATGATCAATTTGTAAAGTATTTGTAAATTGTTTTGGTAATTTCTAATCTTTTAATTGCAAATGTTTGTTTAAACTTGTGAAATGTATCTAATTCATACAAATTATAGAATATTAAAACTTTGTTAGGTTTTATGGATATAGCTCAACTAATTGGGAAACATTTTTAGTTGCGTTTCTGTTAAGGAGTTAAAGTTGAGAAGTCAATTTAAGAAAAAATAATAAAAGAAGGGAAATGACATACGTTGCTAAAATCTAATATAAAAAAATCAAAAATTAATAAAAATAATTTTAATATACTTAGTCATAAATATATTTCAAGTGTGTTATGAAATCATATAAAATACAGTTATTTTTTTAATTCATGGCTAATTTTTAAAGTATGGTTTCTCCCTTCTACCAAAATACGGACTAATATATGGTACCCGTTTCAATCTGATTATTTTTGTTATTGCTCATTTTACAAAAATGATTTTAAAATACCGTGAGAGCATATTTTTTAACGTTATTGATAATCCTGGTCGGCGGTCTTCTTTCTCCCAAAATCTTGGATAATATGAATACCCCAGTGAAACATTGATGAGATTTGATATTGTGAAATCAAGATGACTGTGGGATTTACTCCATTGATGGAGGGAACCATTCAGGTGTTCAATGAGACTGTAATATAGACCACGCATTGTGGAATCTCCAATGAATAATATCTGAAAAGTAAAATTAGATGAAGGAAATTGTTCTATTTTATATTCAATGTCATTTAAACAGAAAATTTGAACCATACTTTCACGATGGATCTAAATTAAATTTCAAGAAAAATAAATATGAATGATTGTGGTGATTATGATATGAATAAATAAGTATTCAATAATAATAATAATAATAATAATAATAATAATAATAATAATAATAATAATAATAATAATAATAATAATAATAATAATAATAATAATAATAATAATAATAATAATAATAATAATAATAATAATAATAATAATAATAATAATAATAATAATAATAATAATAATAATAATAATAATAATAATAATAATAATAATAATAATAATAATAATAATAATAATAATAATAATAATAATAATAATAATAATAATAATAATAATAATAATAATAATAATAATAATAATAATAATAATAATAATAATAATAATTATAAAAATAATAATAAATGCAATAACTTTAATTGGTGAATTAAATTTAATCTGATACTAATACAAAAATTCTTTTAAATTTATGTGCGAATATATTTGAGAAATAAAAATTTTATTTCAAAAATTTAATTAGATAATATTTTGTTTAAATTTACTATATGAAATTTAAATTTTAATTTATTCAGAATCATGAATAATATTTGTAAAATTTGATGAATGAAAATTAATATTCACATTTAAATGAAAAGTTGAATAAAATTTTAAACGGAAAAGCATCAAGATTCTTTTCAATTTTTTGTAAATTTTTTTACTCTAATTTTTAAGCATATCAACAATTTGAAGAAATCTAAAAAACGAAATCTTATTATTATTATTAAACATTATTATATTATTATTATTATTATTATTATTATTATTATTATTATTATTATTATTATTATTATTATTATTATTATTATTATTATTATTATTATTATTATTATTATTATTATTATTATTATTATTATTATTATTATTATTATTATTATTATTATTATTATTATTATTATTATTATTATTATTATTATTATTATTATTATTATTATTATTATTATTATTATTATTATTATTATTATTATTATTATTATTATTATTTATTACTATAATTGTTACTATTATTATTATAAAATTATTTAATTTTTACCTTTGTGGATTTCAATTGAAAATAATCTTTTGTTTTGTCGAGTCTACTCAAGGAACACAAATTGCGGGTCGTCCAAATTGATTGCTCCCATAGGCACGTTTCTGACAGATCACATTGAATGCAAGGTACTGACCAAAGAGCATCTGTTATTGAAAAGATTTATAAACTGTATGTGGAAATATATACGAAATAAAAAATTTGTATTTTAAAATGTCTATTTTCAGATTTAATAGTTTAGATTTAATGAAAAGTTTCTTTTATTGTTATTTTTTTTATAACTCTGGTTTTGTCAAAGATAAAGCCAATGTGTCAGTTTCTTGTAGAATTTTGTTTAGATATGTGAGTTTAAAGATTATAATCTGACCAGGTTCAGACAACAAATCTTTCATAAAAAACTGTGAGATATAAACAATGAAAATTTTTTTCCCCACTGAAATTGGCATATATTAAATTCGTGATTTTTGAATATAAATTTGTAAAATAATAAATGAAATTACTATCTAATAAATTCAATAGTGAAATTGTAGAGGAATTTCAGAGACTTTATATATAGAAAAATTGTTTTCATTTAACAGTAATGTTCCCAACAAACAGAAAGATTTCAATGAAAAATTACAAAATTTAAAGAAAATTCCTCTTTTAAACTTAAAAGATTTTAATAAATAAAGGTTTTTATTACAGATTTTTGAATATTGTTTTAATGCGATTGTTTCAAGAATCGTATAATATATTTATCGTCAACTATATTAGGAAATTGTTATACATTTTTAGAGGTTAGAAATGAACTTTGTTTTCCATCAAAACAAAATTATTAAAAATAAATCGATTGCAGTAAAAATAATTTAAATATATTTTAATGTAAATTTGTAAATTGTTTAAATTCATTATTTTTATGTAATTTAATTAATTTATCTTTTCATAATTCGTATTTTAAGATATTAAGATATTAGTAGAGCAATATGAGAGAGAATGATAAAAGATTGATACAAATTCTGATTGAAAAAAAATGATTTCAGACCGGAATAGATGGACAAATACCTAACCTACTGAAAAATTTTACTTCATTTTTTATTTTAACCATTTTCTACAATTTTGAATTTAACCACTTGCACCGACAATTAGTTAACATGGACTCATTCAAACGAGTTCAAACGATTTGGCATGTTATTTTAATTTATATAGATAAATCGCTCCAAATAGTATATAATAAAACTAGCTGATGGAACTGCCTAATTAGCAAAGATTAAATTACATGCTATGCACGCAAGATCAACATTTGGTACAGATAGCAATCGACGCGCATAGCACGTTATTAAAAGTGATTACCAAATATTCTTGGAAATAGTATGATTTGGAAACGTTATGGCCTTTCCAATTTTTCACTAAGATTTGTTACATTTAAACAAAACACAAAACTTTTTCAAAATGTTTTCGTGAGAAAATATTATTGATATTATTGTTATTACATAGGACAACCGGATATTGAATAAAGTCTATTTTATCTATATTTGTATAAGTGATTTTATCACAAATTTTCTGAAATTTATTTTTGAAAATATTTGATTTTCCCAGAAATAAATTTTGGAAATTGAAATGTATATTAAATTATAATTTTCTATATATAATTTAATTAGATTTCCTTCTTAAAATCTTTTAATAGTTTCTCAATAACAGTAGGTAAGCATGTGCTAGCTGGACCAAAGACTCTCGTTATCTGATGAGAAAATATTTTGAAAAGTCGTTTATTAAAAATTTTGTTTAAATCTTTCAAATGTTGGTGTGTGTTTCGGAATATAGGGGTCGACTTATAGTTTTTGTTAGACTTTTGAAAAGTCTAGAACATATGACTATGACGAAATAGGCTTAAGTAGATGGATTGGGCCCCACTGGAAAAATTATTAAGCTAAAAAAATTTTGCATAATATTTTAGAGTATTGCAACTAGCATTTTAATGTTGGTCAAGAAATTATTTATGTTTTTCATTGAAATATTTGTTTTTAATGGATTTTTCTTAAGTATTTCAAGTCAAAATTACTGAAATTTTAAGTAGGTTAAGTCATCTTTAAAACATAGTCCCCACCGGCACATTATATACTACATACTTTTATTAGATATAGGTTATACACACACACTCCATACAGTTTAATTAATTACATACACATTCTACACATTTTTAGTCTATATAAGTTATACATACACATACTATGTAGTTTGAATAAGCACTCTATATATTGTAATTACACACACTATATAGTTCTATTTAATAAATAAGTATGCTACAAACACACGCACACACAAACACACCCGAAAATATTAGTCCCGCTAGCACATTATCAAAATTATTCTTGTATAGACAATAAATAACACCTCTATATAAATATCTACTTTAAAACATAGTCAACGTTAGAACATTTTTATATTGATAATTTTGAGAGTTCCCAACCATGTATTATATTGATCAATGGCTCATTTTCTTAGTGTACCCTGCAGTAGCTTAAAACTATGTTCTTATGAGTTTATGACTGTATTTATATGTTTAAATTGTTGCTGAGGTGTTGTAAGAAATTTGTGAGAGCCCAGCAGAGTCTCCTTTAAAATCTGTTTTGGGACTGTTGGGGTGCTTGTGTGTAGAATGTGTAGAATAAATTTATTACAATTAAAATAAATATTTATCTTAAAACAAAATATAAACGATAGAATTAAATTAAGTTAATAAACTTTTATTCAGTTAATAAGAAAAACCTTTAACTGCCAATATATTCCAATATTCCAGAATTAGGCGACGCTCTAGTATAGGGGGGCAATATAAATATAAATAAAAATTAATTAATTGATTATAAAATATAAAATAATATATGTAATTTAATAAAATATAATACATTCTAACATATTATATTATAAACATATAGTATTATAAGATGCTATAAAATAACACAGATTATAATTCAATGTTCAATAATATACAGTATATTATACTTACTACTCAATCTTTATTTAAACCGGATAGAAATAAGTTTGCAAATAAGAAATAATACTCGCTGGGTCATGGAGCATGTCAAATAAGTCGAATATATTAGTTATCTTTATGGGCGTTTTAAAATTAGTTGTTACTTGTCTAAATTTATTCTAATCAATTATTTTATAATCTTTATTTTATAATCAATTAATTAATTTTTATTTATATTTATATTGCCCCCCTATACTAGAGCGTCGCCCAGAATTGGATAAATCTCGATCTAATTCCTGGAATCTTTGTTGAATGAATTTCTTTAGTTTCATTCATAATTTTTTTTAACTTGTTTTATTCCCTTCAATCTTTACGATACAGCTTAATTTTGTTTGTCTACTCTTCCGTTATCTTTTTACTATTTTCTATATGTTTCTGTTACTTCTTCCTTTCTTATATTTTCAATTTATTTTTTCAAATTTTCGATTTGTCAATGTTTATTGATTTCTCGCTTTGATTAAAATTTTAATACACTAATTCCAGATGTTAAAAGTCTCTATAATACACGTTGGTGTGTTCATCAGTCGATGACTCACCATTTATGAGAATGTGAAGTTATTTACTTCATTTATTCAATTTTAGAAGTAAGTTTTTTTAATTTAAGTAACTTTTAAGGTTTGAATTTTGATTTTATAAAATTATGAGATCACCATTCAAGCTTTTAAATGTTACTTGTAGTCAACATTTTGATTATAAATTATTTTTAATTAATTTTCAGGATTTTTATAGGATTATTATTGCTCGGTGGATGGATGCTAATCATCTTTTGGATGTCGTAATCGAAATCGCCACAAAAGCCAAAAAAATCGGATTAAAATTGTGAAAAATGTAAAAACTTATTATTAAAATTTGCTACTGGATTAATTGTAGTATAAGCTTGAAACATCTACATAGTTATAACATTTTTCAATAGAGATGACTATAAAGAAAACTTTAATAGACATGATTCAGATAAAAATTAGGTTATGAAGATTTGATTGTTGAGTTTTTATTGAAAAATATATAAGTGAAGAAAGAATATTATATAAACAAATATAAAATTTTATACCACAATAATATTATAATATCATAAATAAATATAATTAAATAAAGGTTTAATTAAATAAGTTTAATTCTAGTCACAAACGCTAGGAATTAATTACCATCAACCCATGGCGAATCCTTTCCAACAAATTCGCTACACGTAGGTATTGTATTCTAACTTATATAAGTAAGTCGGACACTAAACGGTTTACATCTTGTTGTTAGAACTGCCAACTTAACAAAATACACAAGACCTGCTATGAACGCTATAGTGAAATTTTCTACAGATCGCAGTTAAATAACAAGTAAAAGATTGTAAAAATAATTTAGTATAGTGATTATAATTTATAAGTTTTTAAAGGTTTTTCTAAATATAATTATTTATAATATGAATTAATAATACTATTTCAAGGATGATAAAATGTTACCAACTTTCCATGTTACGATGGATATTTTTCAACATGTCTAAAATCTAGGTTAAAATCTAAGTTTCAAGTTCATCAATGTCCTTTATCAAAGTTTTGTAAACTTCATAATTAATTTTTTTATAAAGCCATTATAGAATTGTCCATTTTGACAGAAAAATATGGCGTTCGCTTAAAATGTCAGAATTGGGATAGTTTTCATGACTAATAATGCAGAACTAGCTTGAAAAAACTTTTCTTATTTTCTTATATGATGATTTTATTGTTGAATTTATGTTACGAAAGATATACAGTGCGATTCATAAGTCTCCGTCTCTAAAACTAAAATAAAATAACAGTAAGAACAAACTAAATGTATTGAGTTACTTTAATGCACAACAAAAAATAACGGTAAATAATAAGCAATTTCATAGCAACTGTTCAAAGTGTTCACCATCTTGCTCCAAACAGAGATTGCATCGTTTCCTGAAGCTTAAATAACATTTATGGACGACTTCCTGATTGATGTTTATTAATACATATGAAATTGTTTCTTCAAGTTCGTTGAGCGTAGTATAATTGTTATGGATTGCATAAACTCGATCTTTGATGTAGCTCCATAGACAAAAGTCCAATATCATGAGGTCCGGAGATCTTGGTGGCCATTACTTTGGTCCTCTACGACCAATTCAAAGCTGTGGAAAATGTTGATCAAGCCCTTGTCGTGCTGAAATACTGAATTGAGGCGGGGCAATATCGTATTGATACTAATGTTGATTGTCATTTCCAATGAAGGACGACAGCTTTTGATTTAAAACAGTGACATACCACTCTTTTTTCATTTTTTCACGACTGATACTGAAGGTTACACCAAGATCGTATGAAATAACCGCCAAACGGTCAATCTAGGTGATTTAAGCGGTAATTTAGCATAATGAAAGAGATTGTGTTTTTGTACGAGACCGTTTAGATGAAACGAAGTCTCATCTGAGAAAATAATCTTTCTATGGAAATTAACACTGTTTTCGTTGACTATTCAAGAACAGAATTCAACCGTCATATCGGCTCCATCTTTTTCCAAGATTTGATAAAAAGAATATTTGAATGGTTTTATTTTTCTTCCTTGAGAAATCTGTGAACAGAAGTTTGTGAAGTCTTACATA
This sequence comes from Schmidtea polychroa, assembly GCA_959609185.1. Taxonomy (NCBI): domain Eukaryota; kingdom Metazoa; phylum Platyhelminthes; order Tricladida; family Dugesiidae; genus Schmidtea; species Schmidtea polychroa. Next base: position 50,684 of record CAUHTR010007958.1, read on the forward strand.
CTCGTGCAGTTTCTAGTTGATTTGTGCCATCATTCTTATTTACAAAATTTACCATTTTTTCCTTCATGATTTCATCTGACGGTCTTCCTGATCGAACCTAGTGGATAAGTTTCCAGTTTCTTCAAACTTCTGTTTTCAATATTGCACTGTTTTCCTAGCTGCCCGGTTGAAATATTATTGAAATTCTTGGCAAGCTTCGGCACTACTCTGGTACAATATTACATGGGTAACTATAAACAATATCCACAAGCGAAAATTTAACATCACCAGCTGCTTCCCCCATATTGTTAATGAATGAATAATAATTAATATCAATGAGTATAAATATATGAGTATAAATTATATTGTGTTTTGATGTTTCATTTTAGTTTTAGAGACGGAGACCTATGAATCGCACGTTATATTAACACATTATTTAACAGAAAATTAACCGAAAATTCGTTTATTTGACATTTTTGATTAAGAAGGATTACTTGATAAAATCGAGTTACTCACATAGTTGTGATGACAGCTAAATAAATTAAAAATTAGTCAGCCATTAGAAATTGCATTGAATATGACAATGAACTTTTGTTTTTAGCTAAATTCGTCAATAATTTAGTTTCATAAAATTGCAAAATTATTTATTTTTATATCAATTTAATGATTGACCCTTAGCAAATAGAGTTTTTAAATTTTTTTTTAATAAATGATTCAATTTCAAAATCTATTTTAAATGATTTAAATCCCGGAAAAGCCTTTAAAGTTGAATACTTGGAATTCTAAAACGGTTTCAAACAGGAAATTACTACAAAGCATAATTTAGTTTTTTCCCACTTTTTGACAAACTTTAACTACTTTTTCTCTATATTTAACATGTCTATTTTTGTAAAAATTAACTGTAGACCATGAATCGCATTTTATTATTAAAATTCATATAAACCGACATTCGTAGACATTCATAGACATTCTATAATTAGAAATATATATCCTAGTTTTTCCAAATAAAAAATTTGTAAAAAAAATTATTAATAATATTTACCTTCATGAAATAGATCATTGGGAGATTCACACAAATTGTTTGATTCAATTTTTGACAGAAAATCTATCCATAGCTCAGTTTCACCTGGCTGAAAGACATTACACGGTTTCCCATCATCAATAATGTGAGAGCAACTCTGAAATTAATAAAATATTTTCCATTTTTATTATTTAATTAAAATAAAAAATGTATATTTAAATTAATTAACAAATTCAATGATTTTTCTTTAAATTATTGATTAAAATTTTTCACAAAGATTTTCATGGAGCTAATAATTTATCAGTAGTTTTTAAGAAAAATAACAGTTGAATATAAAACAATTAAATATTTTGTAGAAAATAGACAAAAGATAGGATCTCAAATATATTTATTATTAATAATAATATTAAAATAATACTTAATTGACATGCCCGTGCAGTCAAAAAACATGAACAAACCCTTGCAAAATATTACCAGTTTTATTTTTTATTTAAAATTGTAAAATATTCTCTTAAAAATTCTAAATATAATTCTCATATTCATTCAATAAATATATTGAAATTTTACGAAAAAATGATTTATTTTTATATTAATTATATTTGATTTTAATACAAGATTTTAAGTGTAATTATCTTAATCTGTAATGGTTTATAAATTAATAGCCAGACAAATTTATAAAGTGAATAATTTATACAATGATGTCAGCTAAACTACTTTACAAAATAGAAATATTTATAAAATTTGCAATAAATAAATTATTTTATTTCATTTAAATTATATAAATATAAATATAAATATAAATATAAATTTATTAAAAAGAGAGTTTGAAGACTATAAATTGCAAGTGAATTTCACTTAAAAAATACAGTGCCGAAAATTCGTGAGTATCAAAAAACATCGATATATTACTGATTTATAGTCTTCAAACTCTCATTTTAATAAATTCAATGCAAAACAGAATCAGCGGTGAAATTGGAAGAAAAAAAGTTCTTATAATAAATATAAATATAATAAATGACTTCCATAAATAATGACTAATATTTCTGAGTTTGGAAAATTAGTTCTGATAAAATTTTAATACATTTAACGCTTGTAAACTCTGTAAAAGTAATTTAAATTTAAAATGCAATTTAATTTCAAAAAATTAATTAAAAATTTGAAAAAATCAAAAAGAATATTATTAAGAAGAAGAAATATATGCGGGTGGCAAATAAAGGGTTACTGACGAATTAAAATAATTTTAAATAATTAATGAGTCTCAAATCAATGCAATTGTAAAATTACAAACTAAATAATTAATTAACAATGAAATGTAAGATATTAATCATTTTAATATGAAAACAAAATCTCCAATTGTGACAAGTGTAATAGTAGCTTGTCATCCGGTTGCAAAATCTTTAATATTTATGGTGTTTATTCAAATCGAAGATTGGGAAAAATAAGCATATAATGTCTATCAGATTAGCAATTGTTTTATTTGAAAATATAGTTTGAAGTGCTCCTCACGAATTACCGTGTTGGTTTGACAAACAAATTATATTGTCTAATGTTAAATTGAAAAAGCTTAATTGTTTTGAGTCTTGTTGTTTTGAATATTGACACGAAATTGTAACTAACTCAAGAATATATTAAGAAAAGAATAAAGGCATTTAACTTTCATTATTAGGAGAACTAAAGAAAAGTCCCATTTGAATTAATTGGCAAAAAATTTATACAATAAAACCTTTGTTAGATAATGAAAGACCAGCTAAACAATTATTACAAAATAAACAAAACAGATAAATAAAAAATAAATAAATGTTTGTGTAGATAACAACTAATAAGCATGCTTTAAAGATTCATGTTTGAAATTAGCCCTGACCTATTATGACTGTATATAAATAAATGTATTTTACTATTAATAACAATAGCATTTTATTTTTAAGTGTTTTATAAAACTATGATAAAGGGGAGTAGAAAATTTATGTTTAAATTAATAGATTTTATATTTAGTTTGAAAGTAGACAATATACATTAAAAATATAACAAAAATTGTCATTTGATGTCCATGAATTTGTAAATCTTATAAGTGATTAAGAAAAATATAATCTATAATATAAAACAATAAATACATTTTATATGTCTGTTTGTTTGTCACAAGAACACCTCACAAACCGTGAACATTTGCACATATCATTCTAGCAGTCATTTCTAGGTCAATTGTTCTATTTTTAACTATTAACTTTCTTTATCATTAAAAGTTTGAATTTGACAAGCGGGTGCTTCTCGCATGAACAGCTGCGTGTGGGAATATTAAGGGCGAAATATCTCTCAAAATTGCTCATTATCGCCGATGATCAACAAGATACTAAAATATTGTTTATGACCAAGTATTGAAATAAATCTATAATAACAGGATGAATAAAATTCATTACAATAAATGAAAAATGATCTTCAATCTGTCCCTGGAAGAGTCAGGTAATGAAGATAGTTAATTAATAAAAAACACCTCGGCACTAAATATTATAATTTTTACCAGAGTATCATTTAGTGTTGAAAGAGGATAAATAACCCTTTAAGTGTTAGAAATTCTTTAGTGTGGATGACAATTTGACTGTTGACAAAATAGTAAACGAGAAATATATTATTGATAATGTTTAAAAGTTAAAATCAGTTTTAGGAATACAAATTTAAAAAAACAGTATAAAGAGGTTAAGTAATTGCATTTGAAAAGATTTTTATACTTTCATGCATTAACATATTTGGAAGAGGTTGATATTTTTGTATATTTGTTTGTTTTATTAAATAAAAAATCATATTAAAATATTTATTTATATGAAACCTTTATTTTTGTAGACTTAAACAATTGATATCATTTCCCATTCATTCATTTTGATTATTTTAATAATAATGTTGAATTTATTCCCAAACTATCCTAAATTTCACAGAAACGCTTAGAATACGCATTACGGTCAATTAAATCTTTTTTAGAAAATTATTGCTTTCGAATCTATTAAATTTCAACGAAAGCATTAAATGCAAATTTGTACTCAAATACAATAAACTATTTTCTACTTTATGAATTCAAACTAGATTTCTTTTGTAAATGCAAAATTACTTGATTTATTTTCGCTAGATTTAGTGCAACAATTAGCACGATAATTGTTGGGTGGTTTTTCTAATTGATATCCCCACATCAAAGAAATTCATGAATATTTTCTTGCCTTTAATTTTAATAATAAACAGAAATTTTGTTTAAATCATTATTTTATTTGTGTTGAAATTTGGAAATTCAGAGATCTTATTAATTTGAAAGTTTTATGTTTGAAAAAATGATAAATTAAATAATAATAATAATAATAATAATAATAATAATAATAATAATAATAATAATAATAATAATAATAATAATAATAATAATAATAATAATAATAATAATAATAATAATAATAATAATAATAATAATAATAATAATAATAATAATAATAATAATAATAATAATAATAATAATAATAATAATAATAATAATAATAATAAAGTGATGATTTCTTGGTAGCAGAATTTATTATTTAAAACAATAAATGATAATTTAAGCCTTTTGCTGCAAATAATGTATTTAATGAAAATATTTTCGACTTGTCAATTGACAAGGACTATCTTATAGTCGAAAAGTTTTTCAAAAAATACATTATTTGCAGCAAAAGGCTTAAATTATCATTTTATTGTTTTAAATAATAATAATAATAATAATAATAATAATAATAATAATAATAATAATAATAATAATAATAATAATATTTATATATATAATAACATAAAATATTTAAAATTACATAATAATATTAACAATTAAAAATACAAAAAAAATTATTATTATTTTTATAATAAATAGGGAATATATTTATCAGAAAAATAAGCAGAATTAATGGATAAAATGAAACATTTTTGTTAATAATATTTACTCTTCTTTCCAAATATTAGGACATCTATAAAACTTCCTGTAGATAAAGTAAGTCTACATAGAATTAATGAAAGATGCATCTCAAACGAATTACATGCTAAATATATAAAATAAATGCAAATAACAGAAATATATAGAAATCTTTATAACTTTTTGTGGTACCCGGTAATTTAGCGGCTTTTGACATTCGATTAGAAACAGGAACACTTTCATTAAAATAGGTTATTGAATCCGCAAACTTTTCTTGCCTATCACACAAAAATAATGATGAATTCTTCAATGCAATTTTCCCAATTTTATTCATGGCTTAATTAAACGTAAATAATAAATTGAATTAATCCACTACAAGTTTTATTTTAAATTCCAAAATTTTTAATTTGAATATATAAACAAGCCAGGAAATCTTTTACAAAATTTCTACATATAAGTATACAAATTACAAAAAATACAAAATTATATCATTCGATAAAAAATAAACAGATTTTTAAAATATATAATTTAAAAAGCTTAACGATTTTATAAAGTTCGCGTAAGAATTTCAAATAGTCAATTACTAATAAATAAATGCAAAATAAACAAATTTAGGTTTTTATATTATTGTTAGGATTTGTTCCGTATTTCGCGAATTGTAATGGATGAGGGTGTTGGTCTATGAGAGCCAACACTAAAACTATTGGGAGCCGAATACAGTTTATCTTGATAATGATAACATGGCATCGAATTTGCTTTACTCTTCTGAGATTGATTAATAGAGCCTGATTGATAAGTAGAAGTATTAGCTGATCGCACGAATTTGATTGACTGTTATTGTGTTCTGTTTGGTCCTTAGTCGCTGGTGACCGCGCATTTATATATATATAATATAATATCGTATAATATAATATAATATAGTATAATAGGTATATAGATATTGTTAAGGCCGTGTAACGGCTCACTACATCAGCCCCACGGGAAGTCGCGGAGCGCACAGGGACTCAAGAATAGAGATTGATGAAAGATCTACTAGAAACAAGATGTAAGTCGAAAAGTAGTGACAATTTATCAAAGGGAGATAGTGTCTAAAAGGAAATCGGCGATTGATGAATTAATTGATCACATGAATAAAGTTAAGTGAATTTCAGCATCAGATGTGTCAAATTTTCATTGGAATAGACTCTGGCAAGTCTTGGAGGTTTGGAAATGTCTTCCCCAATTTGGCGCACCCAAATCTTATCACTATGTTTCACATTTTTCGCGGTTCGCTGCTTGTCGGGTTTCGAACAATTGAGCGAAGATTAAGTGGATTTGTTGTTGCTGAATGTGTATTCTCTGTAGCTAAATTTTCATCGCGTTGGTAGTTTGTGATCATGGTACGCGCGATTTCGTTTGAGTCCGTGGCCGGTTCTACTGAAAGGTTTTCGTTCGACGTAGTTGAAATGGGTTCGACTGAGACTTTCTCTAAATCAGAGTGAAGTTTGTCCTCGTCCACGTCATCAGAAATCAGAAAAGCCGGTTTAAGTCGGCACAAATTTATATTTTGGGTAACACCGTTAATAACGATGTGAGCATTGTTATCCTTAAAGTCGATCAATTTGTAAGGCCCCGAATATCTCGGTTTGAGACCTGAATCCGTAATATTACGAAGATAAACGTGAGTTGCGTCCTTGAAGGACTTTGGGACGTACGGTGTATATGAGGAAGCATAAGAAAACTGTGGGTTGCTATCGATCGAAAGAAAATGATCTCTAGCCATATCTAATTCCTCAAAGGTAGGAGCGTTATCAAAATCAACTAATTCGTTAGGTAACGATGTTGAAGAACCGAAAAGTAACTGTGCCGGTGTAGTTCCGGTAGTCCTGGAGGGTGTGTTACGCCAACCAAGAAGGACAAAAGTAAAGCTTTAGTCCAATTAAGTCTCGATGAAAGTATTCCAAGAGAGGTCTTCAAAGTACGGTGAAATCTTTCGATCATGCCGTTTGTCTGAGGATGGTAAGCAGTTGAACGGAGGTGTTGTATATCGAGCTTTTCAGTTAGCTGTTGAAATAACTGGGATTCAAACTGAGATCCCCTGTCTGTGATTATTGATTTCGGAACACCGTATCTAGAAATCCAATGTTGCAAAATTGAATTTGCTACAATTTCAGCAGAAATGTTTTTCAGAGGAATAACTTCAAACCAACGCGTTTCCGGTCAATCATAGTTAATAAGTAAGAAAAACCGCGATCAGAAGGCAAGGGGCCGACCAGGTCGATGTGAAGAATTTCGAACCTATTTCCGGTCGGATAGTGAATCATCTGTGGCTTAGTGTGTCTAGTGATCTTGTGTTGTTGACAACCGATGCACTGACTCACCCACAATTTAATATCGTGCCTCAT
>CAUHTR010007958.1:58077-70357 GCA_959609185.1 Schmidtea polychroa
AAATTTAAATTGCACTTTATTTTTTATATTAATTTAAAATAATTTTTGTATGAAAATGTTAACAATTTTGTGCGTTTTTTTTTAATTAAAAAATTTTTATATGAGTAAAAAGATGTTTCTTATTTTCTAAAAAAACAAAACAATTTGATTACGATTATTATTTGTTTTGTATGAATTACTCTTATTTTCATTTAATTGTTATTAATACGATTCTTAGTCTGAAGAAGATTGTTAAACGGTCGAAATATATAGCAATGTTATATTTTAATATACTTAGTTGGGGATTTAAATCTATTAAAGTTTTAAATCTATTTTGCACAAATATATTTTGTGAAGTTCATAAATTTACTTTAATTTCTAATTAAATTAGACAAATAATTTATTGTATTTTTCACATTTAAATTTGAAATTGAATTAATTAAATTAAGTGTTATTTTTGATTGAGAAGTTGTAAACTTGCCATTTCAACAATTGAAGATAAAATATAAATGAATAAAAATACCGATAAAACGGCTTAAATTGAAAATACATTTTTGTGATACTGGTGAAATCTCACAGACGCATTATTTGCAAAACGGAGTTTATGTAGAATTAAGCTCCATAATCTGAGAAACAAAATAAGAAAATTATAATAATCCATTTCAGATGCGTGCAAATTCAATAATGAAAGTGAAATGATAATTCTATGATATCATATTTTCATTCTAAAAATTGACAAATAATAAATTTTACTGCCTGATATCAACACATTTAAACATCAGGATTATTATTATTATTATTATTATTATTATTATTATTATTATTATTATTATTATTATTATTATTATTATTATTATTATTATTATTATTATTATTATTATTATTATTATTATTATTATTATTATTATTATTATATTATTATTGTAATAATATTAATCATGCTAATAATTAATATATAATATATAAATTATGTTAATATAAATGTTTTTTTCATAAACAAATTTAGTTAAACATATTTTATTTTTTCTTTTATTTTTTTGATTTTTGAATAGAGCAAACTCTTGTTTCTTATTCACTTTTCTAGGTAAAAATATATTTACTCATGGAGGTAACTACAAACAAAAAAACATTATAATCTCACTTGAATTAATGCACATCTTTTTAATTTCATTGTCGACAAAACCTCCAACCAGTCTTTCAACTGTGGAAGTATTCTATCTTGTCTGATAATTTGAATCATCATTTTGTAGTATCTGTTTGTTTGAAGGTAAACCTTCTTCAAGATCTGATTATGACCCAAACCGATCGAATAATTCTGAGGATCGTTTAGTTTAAGAAGTTGGGAGTAATTAGAACATTTCTGATCGAATTCAATTTTAATTGTTATATAAAGCACTGAAAACGGAATAAGTTTCTTGATTGTCCGAGATGAATTGTCTAAGATAACATCTGAAAACAACAAAAAATAATTTCATTTTATTTAAGCTACAGCACGTTTTGAATGATTTTATCATTCTGTTTTTTTCTGCTAATGAAATAAAGTCTTTGTGAAACATTAAATGGTTCGCAAAACCAATTAAAATTATTAAAAACAAAAATTAAATTAATTAACTTTACTTTGTTATTGAAAGAGAAAGAAAAGGGAGAAAGGCAGTTCGAAATGGTAAGTAGAGAAAATAGTTGAATGCATAGAGTCAGAGTAATGGGCGTTGAATTTGTTGGGAAAAAACATTTTCGATTTGCACGGCGTCGACGAGCTATAATGACTAGAAGGGATAAGTAAAATTTACGTTTCAATGTTAATTGTTTTTTTATTTTTATTTTTCTTATCTTTTTAGTTTGAGAAAAATCATTTTAATAATTCATAAATTATTTTTCTATAAGTAAATATATTTATTATTGAAAACTTTAAATAAATGGTTGCTAGTTTAATATTTTCTGGGGATTTTTGTTTAAATCGATTATTTTTGATGAAGGTAATCTCGTAGACTAGTCCTTAAAAAGAACTTTCAAAACCAATGTAATAAGTAAGACTTCAAAAATAATATTAGTTAGGGAGAATGAAAAAATAATGGAAAATCACACAAACTTTCAAATAATACAAATGAATTTAAAAATATAAATATAAACCTTTTAATATAAACATTTTTTCCAATTTATTATTTTGCTTTAATCATAATTCTTTCAATATCTATACACGTATAATAAAATAAATTTCTCTTGGTGTCCCTATTGCTACGCCTCCATTCTGATGGAAAAAAGACTGCAGCATCGCAATAGGTATATATGTCTAAAGATCTAATTAATTTTGAAAGTACTTTACATACCTTTTATTCGACCACCGAATGGTAAGCAAGTGAAGATTGGCATTGATATAACACACTGTTTCCCAACCTTTAAAAAAGCATACATTTTTCCCGTTGAAGATATAAAATCTCCCTAATAAGAAACGCACTACGTTAGGAAACACTGTTAACGATTCTAAATATGTGTCTTATAAAGTATAATTTGAAAAATATTATATTTGTTGTATTTTTAATGTAATTATTTTATATAAAAGTAAAGCTCACGGGTTTCCCAAAACTTCTCCCTCAGGTGGTGTAGACCTATTTACAAGTCTTTTCATATTATTTTTCGATAAATTATAAAGGTGACCAATCAAATCCTGTGTACAGTCGATAAGCAAAAAAACATCATCAACCAATACAAATTCATCAATGTTTGTTTCCGGAATCTATGTAAACTTTTCTTTTTCATTTTGTAATTTTATTTCATCTGATAAATGTCTCAAAGTTGAAAAATGTAGCTCAGTATCATTTGTTTTATTGTTTACAATATTTACATTTTTATTTATTTTTAACTTGTTTTTCTTTAACCAAAAGAATATTTACATTTTTATTTATTTATTTTAAATATAATATTATGATTTGTTATTTTTGAATTTTATTAATTAAACCTAACTTTTTATTATTATTTGATATTTATTATTTAAAATATCATCATAAATATTAATTAAGATTTTTATAATGTTTACCAAAATGAACAAAACTATAGAAAATTCGGTAAATTTGTAATATTCAGTACTTAATTCAGTTCATATTAATTACCTGTTTTGAACATTATTAACTTTTTCTACTCGTATGTCAAGCTGTGTTCAAAATAACATTCTTCTCTAGCAAATAAATGGTCTATTAAACATTTGTTTTCAAAGTGCATCTTCAATGAAAAAGGACATACATTGAACCCATTTAAAGTTTGAGAATAGGTTGAGAACATTTCGTTCATAATACTTTTAATCATCTGCTTTACTAGGTTAAACAACAGTCACAAATATTAACTTTACTAAATTATTGAAAATCTAAAATTAAAATTTTAAAAGTTATACAAAGTAATTATAATAATTTTGTAACTTATTCCATAAGCAATGCATATTTTAGCATGCGTAAAAACTTTAATTAATTTATTAACTATAATGAGATCCGTAACAAGGGTATTTATTTAATAAAATTATAATTTGAATTTATTATTCTCGCCTGTAAGTCGTGTTTTTTTCCAAAAAACAACAATTAAAAATAAAATTCGTTTATGTTTCAAAGAATTCAAATTATATATTAGATAAAAAACGTTTACAAATGACAATATTAAACTATAATACTGACAAACTATAAGTAAAATATTTCATTAAATTTCAATTTCCTTTATAATATTTTTTTCAATTATTTCCTACTACAGTTCGAATACGGTAGTAGATGAATTTGTTGATTCTGAAATGTTCATAAGGAAATTCAAGACTTTTAATAATGCTCATAAACGGTAAACAAGAGTAAAAATAGGTATAAGAATTTCGGTTAGAAAACATTTTAACTAAAATAAAAAAGAAACTTGAATTTAAAGTGTAATTTGGGGAATAAAAATACAACTTTTTAAATAAATTTCAAATAAAACAAAATAAAATTTATTTATCTGTCAATTACATAAACAAATCAGATTAAATATAAATTGAAATAATTTTCACAGAAATTTCAATAATTTTTAAAGCTGAAAATAAATTTTATTTATTTTTTAATAGTGGATGATGGCTTTTATTTATTTTATTATTTTTTTTTATTTTTTTTAAATATTTAGAAAATTAATACTAAACTTAAAATCTATTTATGTTGGAATGAAAATAAAGTTATTTTCAAAACAGAAGTAAAGGGATTCCAAGAAAATAATAATATTAAACCTTTTGAACTCTTTTTTCAAGAGAGAAACCAATTTGATTAAAATTAAAGATGTTTTGTATTTTTGCACATTCAACACGCAGGGATATACCCGTATATTTCTGAATATTCTTTCTTTGAATCCCGCATACCATCTATATGTCATATATATTTCAAATTTTTCTACTGATTTTAATTTACCTTATATCCAATATTATCTTTGGTTTATTTAAAATTCTTTGTTTATATGAGGGTATTGGTTAGGGTGAAGTGAAAAAACTGTTTTTATAAATTTATATTCTACGAGTCACTAAATGGTTTTAAATGTGTTAAAACAAATTTTCGTGTAAATTTAGCCCAAAATATTGGCATCTTGAGGTTCCACACCTCAAGTGAAAATTTATAATGGCATTTGTACTGACTACTATACTATTCACTTAGATAGAATAATATTAGCCTAATCACTAAAGTAGCCTCGACAGGGAAGTTTATATTAATAGAGCATGTTAAAAAGAGTCTATATTGAATAAATAATAAATAATGTGACTCCCTAGGAAATTGTTGTACTAGAAATCCTCAGTTATTTGTCAACACCTCTGTTGGTAATATATGTTTTTGTTATACCCAGAAAATGTTAACTAGAAGTGAAACCTTTTGTGATTTTTATGGAACTGAAGTACAACTTAAAGAAACAATTTTATCCACATATGCCAGCTTAATGAAACATATCCTATAAGGGAACAAGAAAGATCCGTTAGTGAAATATATTAGTAAATTGTCTCTGATGATGTCACAACAATTTGGCGGAAGCTTCCATATCTGTTGTGAGTCAATAGGAAATCATTCGTCTTGTTAGAAATTACAGTAAAATTATAATTACAAGAACGTAAGGAAAGAAAGAATGCGGCAAATTTTGATAAACTTCTTCAGTCACAGAAACAGTTCTTTATTTTAAATTTCGGTTTCCAAATATCTGAACTACAAACAATTTCAATATTCTGGGTTGTTTCCTAGCATTGAGCAAGATTTTTTAAACGGCACGCATAATGAAAAGAAAACGGATATCGGGTTGGTTGACGTTTCTGTAAATCACATATTGAAGCGTATGAGAGATAGACAACAACAACAAGTAGGGAAACTAATGCAAGTGAGTACAAAGATAAGTTGTCTTTAAAGATTACCGAGTTAGAAGTGAAACTGTGTTAGAATCAGATCCAAAATACATCCCCGGAGATGGTGACGATTACGTTAGCTGTATGATATTATCAAGTATAACTGTGCACTTGCATCAGTGTATACATTTTACTGCTTATTTACTTGCGACAAGAATTCGCACATACTGGAAAGCCTGTCTTTCATATCTATATACGAGTTCAAGAGGATGCCTCATTGAGGAGGAAACCACTGATAACATATTACTTGTAAGGTCTTGGTGATAAAGTCATTAAACCCCAATATAAACATACAAAATGCATTAATCGAGTCTATTTCGGGTGTTTAATAGATATTAATTAATTTTTGCATTCCACATATATAGTTACTAATGAACCTATAGGTTGTTTTTAAGTGATAATGACCGATGTCCTATTATTTTTAAACTAAAATTTTTACATTATAACTAGATATTAATTTGGACATAAACTCCTTCTTAAATATTATAATGATTTCTCCTTTGATCTTATTTTTAATTCAATAATTACCATATAATAATTGCATAACTATAGATCAAAACAATATATAAGGTACACGACATTTCAGCACAGCCTTTATCAATTTGGTTATTCCATATTAAAAGCGTTTCGTAAAATTTTCTTCTTCTCATATAATAAAGAATCAAACTTGCTCGAATCAACATCTATATTAACAACTATACTGAATGATTTTGAAATGCAATTTATAAAACACAATTTGAAAATTTGATATTTACTGATATCATTTAAACAAATATTAATTATTATTCCAAAAAATTAATATTATTTATCTACAGAAATTAAGTAAAGTTTAAAATAGTAAAATTAAAAATATATTTATAAAACGATGGCAATTTCTAGTATGCAAAATTAATTATGAATTGCGATCTAATTTGTTAATTGTAGTTTTTTGACTTGTTAATAGAAGAATAATTTTATTAATTAACAACTAAATCATAATTTTAGTTTGGGTTATAGCTAGAATTATTTAATAAAAGTGATTAATAAGAAAATATTAAAAACAGAAATATTTATTATAAATAATAATGAAATAATTCATTCATCTATTGCAGTGAATATGCGCCTATAAAGATTGAACTATATTTCCCACTAAATCGGCCACTATTTCTTTGTCTTCAAACTCTAATTAAGAATTAATGTATTGAATTAATTAATTAATTTAAAAGTAAGCAACAAAATGAAACACAAAATATATGAGTTTGCCGTTGTTTTGTGTTTCTCTTTTCTATTTCGTAATTATAAAACCGAAAGTAATTTTCATTTTCGTTTATAGAGTACATTTTCTGTCAATGTTATTTAATTTTAATTAAAACAAAGTTAAAGTTTAAATTAATCATTATTTTTAGAACTTCGACAGACCAAAAGCGAACCTTAAGAAATACGACTGCCTTACCTTTATTCACATCATGTTTGAACCTGTCCAATAATGATGGTTGATTTCCTGGTACAAAATGTCATATTACAGACCTTTCAATTTACCATTTTCTAATACATCTTTTCAAGGTATTAATGTTTAGTGTTATTTTTTTTGCATGTCTCCAACTTAAACACATGTACGGAAAATGTTATCCCTATCCTCTGTATGTATATATAAATGTTTATATTAGCAAACGAAATAAGCATGGCAAAAATACAAATATTTCAAAATTTGATACCTTAATATATGATTTCTTAAAGTTAAAGTTCACACTATAAGTTGTTTAAATATTTTGGAAATAAATTTTTAATTTTAAATAAATAATTATTTTAACCGTCGAACAGCGTAAGTTAATTTTCATTAATAATAATAATTTTATAATAACAGAATAATTAAATAATAATAAAAATATATAAAAAAAAGTGTAATAAAGATAATGACCACCGAGAGAATACAAAAATGAAATGCTGTGTTGGTAAGTCAGAAGTAGGAAAAATATATATTTATATAGATATAGTCACTTGTCCTTTCCTATTATCTTTCCTGTCTCATATAATGTTTGATTCGTAATTTTTAGAACAAGGAAAATATCAAGGATTTCTTGAGTAGTTTAAAGGACCTTGTCTTTTCAGAATTTCTCTTTTTGCCAATTTTCCCGGAAATGACGAATTAAGGGTACAGAAATATATGTAGTTATGTTCATTCAATGTAAAGTTACCAAGAAAAAATTGTGATGGATAAAACAAAAAACGTTTCATTTTAAAAAATCAAAATAAATTTCCAATTTTATTTGAGTTTCCTTTAATTTCATTGAAATATAATATAAAGCTAATCATTCTATATTGAGTTAATAAGAAAATAAATATTAGACAAAAAATAAATACAAATTGAATATAATATGCCTATATTTTTGACAGTGTAAATTTACAAAACAGACAAGCTTAATTATTGTATTATATTTTTTCTTTTACCATTGTCGACATTGAAGATAATTATTTAGTGAAAAGTCAATTTAGATAAAGGAAAGTCAACTTTGAAATCACAATTTTAATCAAATTTATTCATTTCGGAGTAGAAATATGTATTTTGTTGGTGTATATTTATTATATTTTTCACACTAAATTTTTGAAGTTATTATTTTTATTATTAAAATAACGAAATCATTTATAAAAAATTAACTATATAAGCCATAATCTGCAGTGTTTATTAATAAAATTGATTATTTCGACATAAAAAAAGGTCTTGATCACTCAAATACAAAAATTAACAAGCCCTTCACTCTCTACCTCCTTTCTGGTTGAATCTTTCTACACATGCTATAATAATAATAATAATAATAATGATAATAATAATAATAATAATAATAATAATAATAATAATAATAATAATAATAATAATATTATTATTATATATAATATTATTATTATATATAATAATTATTATATATATTATTAATATATATTATTATATTATATATTCACTTATTATATATAATTCATTATTATTATTATTATTATTATTATTATTATTATTGATTATTATTATTATTATTAATATTATTATTGTTTAAGTGACTCTTTAAATTCCATAGTATATTTAAAAAAACTTCAATATAAATAAAAACGAACTTCATTAAGGAATTATAATTTCAAATAAAGCACTTCAACGCATACATTGTTAATGAATTCAAACAAATATTGTCAGTGGAATATATTTGTCATTCTAATTTTAGTTGATAGTAAAATTTTATCACAAAATTCATTCAATAACTCTGGAGCAGTAATAATTGTTTAAAGTTTTCATTATTTTTTCTTCAAATTTTATCAAAATAATAAAATATTTTAATTTTTTAATAGAAAAAATATTAAATTTTTAAAAAAAAGCATCCAGTCGTTCTCACGGTGGATGAATAAAATTGGAGTCACTTCCTGAAAGATTTATGTTATTATTATTATTATCACCAAACAATTTATTACATTCATTTCCTGTAAAAGTTTACGATTTGACATCAACGTCAACAAATTTTTTAATAAATTTTTAAAGGGTTTCCTCATTTATTTTTATGGAAATCAATCTAATTAAAAATTTTGAAGAAGGATTCTCCATGAATAAATTTTTTATTCTTTATAATTAAGATGTAGAAAAATAAATTTCTTGTTTAAACTTTAATTTACAAAATTAATTAAATATTGAGTGGCGTGGTCAAATATAACCTTTTCTCCAACTTCTAAAAAGTGTTACGAAACTTTACATTAATTCATGATACATTGAAGATGTTACATCATATATTATTAATAATGCATAATAATTTTTATTTTTGCATTTATTTTTATATTTTGTATTATTTTTTTTACCGAATTTAAAGTTTTTATTGCATGAAAATCGAGAATTCTACCAAATTTCCCACAGTGAAATATTTAGAATTCAACGAATTGAATCGATAGAAAAATGAACTTCGACAAGAAATTAATTTCCCATGACTAGTAAATTGTTAATCTGTTAAACTCTCAGCAGCACCGGCCTAACCGTGACATGTTTCGTTACCAACTTCGAGCTTGTTTGAAAATAATTTGTTTTCGTTTTGATGTTGGAATATTGAACACTTTAGTAATGTAATTCGAATTGTTTTCATGCATTGATAAATTGTTGAGCTTTCTAATTGTATCTGACTTATGCTTATAATCCGAATTAGAATAGATTTGGTTAGTTCATTGAATTTCAGATTATAATAACTCAAAAACAATACAGTTATTTTCCAGAAAACTTTATTTCATAATCAAAAAAATCACACAAAAATTCAAATTTCTTTATAAATCTAACATAAAAAATAAATCTTCAAAACCTAAAGGTAAAAAAATTGACAGAGTTCAACGCTTCAAAAAAAAAGTTCAAAACGCAAAAGCTCGACGATACATAAAACACACACATACAACAATATACACATATACAACAATATACACACATACAACAATATACACACATACTATCTTCTTATTTTTGTACCAATCAAGACCTTGATTTCAGTCATGCAAAACGATTGGAGTACACAATTGAAGTACTTCAATTTGTTGCATAGTTTTAAAATAAACAAGATTTTTATTTTTCATTTGCCTAGTAAAAAGTCATAATTTAGTTTCAAATGCCTTTACTTCATTATGCATTTCATGAAAAAATTTATTCTTTTTCAAATTGAGATCGCACAAATAAAATAGCATCTTTGAACTGAGGAAAATTTCCTTTTATTTGATTCAGTTCCAAAAACAACTCAATCTCGACTCGTACTTTGCCAAAGTCTATTCAAAACATTGCCTAAACTTAACCATCTTATATTTGTATGAAACATGACATCAGTGTGTTCTGACTCCAGTTATTCCAAAAAGTTAATAAACTCTCTATTGTTCAGTGATCTTCCTCTAATAAAATTGACTATTTCAATAACAGGCTTGACCACATTATCTATTTTTAAAATATTTTTGCATGAAGACTGTTGGTGAATAATACAGTGAAAAAAAATATTGTTAGACCTGGATTTATTTTATCTACTTTATCGTGAATTCTTCGTAGAAAACAGTTATTTTTACCTGTCATGCTTGAGGATCTGTCTGTAGCCACACTCACAGTGTAGGTTTAACTTTGCAAGACATTCATCCACTTCTTTCAGTAAATTCTCTCCCGTTGTTGTGCCTTTTATTGGCTTCATTGCTGCTAGTTCTTCAGTCAGTTTAAAATCACTTACCAATCCTCGAATAAAGATTAATAGCTAGGCGATGTTACTTATATCACAGCTTTCATCAAGGGCTAATGAAAATAAATTAAATTTACAAATATCATTTTTTAGTTGTGTTTCAAAATTGTCTGCGATATCTGTGATACGGCTGACAACTAGAATCTAGAATAACAAGTTCTGATATGAGGAATGCATTTTCAACGCAATTTCATCGGAACAAGTAGTATAGATGTTACAGTGAATTTGTATTACCAATGAGAATATATTTTCACCCGAGTTAAAAGTTTAAATTTGACAGGAGATACAACAACTTACACATTAAATATAATTACATATTTTGAAAAATTAAAAAACTTTTAAAAACTCTTCGCAGCTAGATGAAAGAAGAGCGACACATCGACACTTAGGGCAAAATATTTCCACGCAGCGAATTCTCGCTTGTCAATGAATACAAACTCACTAAATGTAACCAGTAAAACCATTTAAAAACATTCTAGAATTGAGAATTGATTTAAACAAATTAAACAATTAAAACAAGCAGAATATTTCGAAGCCTCAAGAAATAACTTTAAATAAAATATTATTAATTAAAATACAATCTTTTTGTTTAAATATTATATGGCAAAAATAATACTGACAAGAAATAATGGAATCAAAAATATCTTAGTAAAAATATATGATAATATTAGTTATATATTATTATATATTTTGATAAGATGAATTTTCAATTATTTTTTTTGGTTTTAACTTATTAATTTTTTTGTAAGAAAAATTGAAATTTATTATTTTTTAGTAATGAGTGCTTGTTTTATTGTAGTCGATGATTTCCCATGGTATTGGATGTATGAAGGTAGAATAGGAATACTCACCTCCACATTTGTCACAAATATGGGATATCCATATTGTTAATCCTTGGGATTCAATTTCGTCGACATAATCGTAGGAATCTGTCGTTGTTGCAAGAGATTTCTGAGAATAATTGAAAATCGTTTTTGAATAGATTTCTTCACTTTTCTCAATAACACGATGTCGATATGGAATTTCCAACTATTAATAAGTAGTAATTAAAATATTAAAAAAAATTATTATCAACGTTATTTTAAATCTAAATCAAGAAATTTGTTTTAATTAGTTTTTTTAATTTACAGATTTTTTTTGTTATTGATTAAATTTAACAAAAAAATGATATTTATTCAATGTAGAAATTTGGCCCGGAGCTTGAAATATTAATTGATATTTTGGGGAAATATTACTGAATTTTTTAAATTATACTTCATCGGTAGTGTCTTTTAAAAAAATATATTCGTTTTATTTTATTTGAAACGGCATTTTAAATATTATTTCTTTATTTATTTAAAAGCTTGACTATGAATCTGTAAATATATCGATGTTTTTGATATATTCACTGATTCATAGTCAAGCTTTTTAATAAATGGAAAATAAATCATTGATGAAATTTGAAAAAAAATGTTCTTATAATATTAATGTTTTAATTAATAATATTTTAAAATCAGACATACCTATTTTACTCTTACAGCCCTTATTGTGCTCACTAATATTGGTCAATGACTTCGGTCTATAATGCTCTCGAATCGAATACAGAGATGACGGGAAGCCTCTCCAATGTATGCGGAATTACACCCATTACATGTAAACTGAGTTTAATGGGTTTAATGGGTGTAATGGGTGTCATGCCATATACATTGAAGAGACTTCCTGTCATCTCCGTACTCAAGGTCGAGAG
>CAUHTR010007959.1:0-17362 GCA_959609185.1 Schmidtea polychroa
ATATATATATATATATATATATATATATATATATATATATATATATATATAAAAATAAAAAAAATAGAATAGAACTCAAAGTTTAAACTTGGATTACAATAAAGCAAAAAAGATTAGTTAGAAGTTGGAATAATGTAAGTCACATAATCATTTTAAATTCATTGAAATTCTATTAAAACAAAAATATATAACTTTCAAGGAATATTGAATTAAATTTTGTATTTTTGTCTAGAAAAGATTTCAGACATTATTTTAGCTACTATTGAAAATAATATCCTGTTATTGAAATGAATAAGTTACACTCCATTTCAGATGTCTATTTTTTGGTTGAATAAAATTTAAATTAGAAAATATTTATACAGAAATTTAAAAGAATAATATAAATGTCTAGAAAATGAATAAAAAAGAATTCAAAGCAGCAATAAATTGCCTTATTCAACAAAAGCAAAAATAGTCCCGATATAATCTTATTGAATTTAATAGTCTATTGGGCGAATCCCGTTCTCAGTCCAACTGTTAATTAAATCATTTGATTTGGCATTTCCTATATGAAATTATGATATTTTTCTCAAGATTTTATATTTCTATCAACCGGATAGTTAGACTGAACGGATCTATTATTAAGCTTGGGTATTTAAATAAAATTGAGGAAATAAAATTTATGAATAATTTTATTAATATGATAAAGATAACAAAAATAAATAAGATAACTTTAAAGAAAAATAAATATATTTAATTCAAACAATTTTCTATTTATTAATATTATTATTATTATTATTATTATTATTATTATTATTATTATTATTATTATTATTATTATTATTATTATTATTATTATTATTATCATTATTAATAATATTATTATTATTATTATTATTATTATTATTATTATTATTATTATTATTATTATTATTATTATTATTATTATCTATTGTTATTATTAATATTTATTAATATTATTTCATTTCTATTTTAAGTGAAAACAAACCTGTAACTTTATTATAATTTAATAACTATACTTTGATTAATACTGGATTTTTAAAATATTTTCATTAATAATTATGCATTAATCTCGAAAATTGCGACTTGAAGTCGATATAAAACCTCCATACTGCATTTGCTACTAAGAATATTTGACTACTAAAATCAATTAAAAAATAGTAAGAGAAAAAAGGAAAAAGGTTTTAGTATCACAACTATTCGGTAAAGGCTAAACATTTTCATTCAATTAACGCAGTACTTTTTAAACTAATTTATTACTTTTTATTAATCATTTTTATGACAATAAAAAACTTCTTTTCATAATCTTATTACATTTAACTAATACTTAACCTTGTAAGAAAACCACAGAAAAAATATTTCACGTAAATCAAGGAATAAGCATATTTATTTACTCTTGATTTGTTTTTTCAATGTCTTTATATTTACGTTTCGATTATCGTGATTTTCTGAATGAAATTAATTTCAGAAATGAAAAACTAAAATCATTTTCAGGAAACTGATTAGATATATAAATATAATGACATGTATTTTAAAAAAAATATTAAAAGATTTCTCATTTCGGATTGATTAGGGTTGCAGACGTCCAGGTTCAGTGTAGTAAAAATCTGGCAACCCTAGATTGATACACTTTACTTATAGTTCTCATTCTGACTTTTTGAAAACAACATATATTTCGAAATATTTTAATACATAAAATAAGAATATATTTTAAATATACATTTTACTTTAACCACTTCCCAGGCAACATTTTTGTAGCAATATTCGGTAAAAACTATTTTATGTCAATAATTTCTGCTATATAATCAAATAATAATATAAAAATCTTTTTTTCAAATTCTTTGAATGACATTACTAATTATTTATTAATTTTAATTACAAAAAATATTGAGAGCCAATCTCAATGTATTTTTATCATGTATAAATAAGAGTATGCCACTATACAACAAACTACTAAACTCAGATTCATCTTACAAAAACAAATATTTTGTTCAGAAAATATATATACCAGGGGTCCCAAACAACGGTATGCAAATGTTTTCTGAAAAAAAACTGGAAATTAAAAATATTTATAGGGAAGAAGGTTTTATAGCACTGACCTTACGGTATTTTGTGGTTAGTATATTATATAAATATTTCACGCATATACGTGTGATTGCTCGGGAAGTAGTTAATAAATACTACTCATCGTTAATATGAAAACCTTTCATTTTTAAATCTAAATTACTCGAAATATTCAAATTATTAATTGAGTAAATTGAGAACTATTAAAAGAAAAAGATGATTAAAAATATATTAGGAATGCTTTAATTTGTATTGCAAGTAAAAATAAAGCCACTAACAAGAAAAATGTAAATATTCTTACCTAAACCTACATACTTACAAAACGTTCAATAAATACCATAAAAATTAATATTACTTTAACAATATTTTAGTGAAATTATATTTATATTATCTATAATTATAAAAATAAAGTTTGTTTTAATATTCACTTGATTAGCAGCGTAACAGAGTATATTTTCAATTTATTTGTCAAATCATGCTACATCCTGTCAAGTCTCAAATTGTGATTAAATTCTTTTTTTTGCGTAGTGATATCAGTCAGCAAATATGGAATCAGTTTCAGACAACTTATGGCAATTTATGTCCCTCTCGTAACACAATCTACTATTGGATTAGCCAGTTCAAACATGGTCATCAGTCAGTGTTTTGACGATGAGAACGTTGGTTATTGTGAAATTTCTGACCAAAAAAGATAGACATGTTTGCAAATTATGAAACTAGAACACCGAATCACTATCAAGAATATCTCGCAGCGGTTGTATATGAGTACCAGATGTGTGTATGCCATCCTTAATGAACCTGGCGTAAAAAATTGACATTCAGGTTCATCTCATTATTCTTTTTTCTCTGAGATTTGTGAAAACAGAAGGGAATGCTCACAGGTATACCTTTCATTTTTGATAAACAAGGTATCCAATTCCTCAGAAATATTATTATTGTGGATAAAACCCTTTATTCATAAATGTACCGAGATAAATTGTGAGTACAGTGAATGGAAAATACATCAAGAAACGCGTTCCATAAAAGTGGGATTAAAGTCTCATGGCCATTACGGATTTCTCTGAAAAAGATTTGGTAATTAATTTCACATATTACAGCAACCTTGTAATCACCAAAAGACACGTAGTCTTCCTTTATTTCTTCTCCAAGACACCGCCTCAATCTAACAAAGCATGAAAACAATGACATTGATTGAGAAAAACGGATTTGTTCTTTTACATCACCCTCGAAACAGTCCCAATTTTGTACTTAGCGCCTTTACCTATTTAGACATATGAAGAAACATCTGCAAGTGGAAATCTAACAAAATGCTGCAGATTTAAAACGGGATGTTGAATCTTTCTTGAAAAATCAAATCCCAGTTTCTTCAAAAATGTCTTTTTCGAACTCTTGCATCGTTGGAGAAAGTGTGTGGACCATAATGAAATTAATGTTCAAAAATAAATTATATGTACTCTTGTTTTTCTCATGTTAAAATATACTGTCTCTATTGGGTCTTTTTGAACCTAATTCGGGTACTTATTGAACGCACTACGTATACACCAAAGCGGCTATACAATTTTATTCAATTTATCACTCAAATATCCTTTAAAACAACTTAAATGAATAATTCTAACATGTAGAAAAGACAATACGAATGTGTTAGTTAAATAGAACATTAATCTATAGTCGAAAACTAAAAGATATTAAATGAAATTGAATATGAGAACAGATCAATTTTTCTTAAATTTTACATTTTTGCGTACTAAAATTAATTAATTAATATTATCAATAAAATATTAAAAATGCTTCACCATTGATAAAATATTTTCAACTTCTTTTCTCTTATTTTCACATAACAATACATTAATGCACTATTTCAATGCGATTTCAATGAGATGAATGATGAGTGATGAGAAACAAGAAAAAAAGAACTTGAAATCCATGACAAATCGCATTTACACAAGGAATACAACTATGAAGGAAAGAGGCTATTTGTTATTACAAAAAATATTTGTTTCATTAGATCCTTA
The DNA here is from genome assembly GCA_959609185.1 of Schmidtea polychroa. Classification (NCBI taxonomy): domain Eukaryota; kingdom Metazoa; phylum Platyhelminthes; order Tricladida; family Dugesiidae; genus Schmidtea; species Schmidtea polychroa. Next base: position 4,077 of record CAUHTR010007959.1, read on the forward strand.
TCAATAAGTGTATCTGTACTATATATTAAATTTATGAGAATATTATTCTTTATTCTAAATAACAAAAGATCAACAAGTCAAAGTGTGTTGATTTTTAATTTAATTAATTAAATAATCATAAAAATATAAATAAAAATTTATTCGATCGATGATAAACCAAGTTATTGATTTCACGGATAGAAATATAATTAATTAATTTAATTTAATTATTTTTAATATCATTGAATACAATTTTGATTAAAAAACTCGTTTCAAAATTTTAGTTATTGTATTAATTTATTTATTCTTGAAATGTTATTGAATTACAATTTTACAATTGAAATAAATAGAAATAAAAAATTTGAAAACGAAATATTTGTTTTAACGTGCTCATGTACAAAATTCTTCCAGTTTTCCAATCTTACAGACCGAGTTTAATTAAACAGAATAATTAATCACAAGATATGTTTTTTAAAATGATCAAAGAACAAGAAAAATACAAAAAATGTTAAATTTATTCATAACAAGACTGTTAATAATCTCCAATTTTAATTGCCGCCTCGACAACTGATTTCACTTTTTTATAAATCCTATGGGATTAATGAAGAAATCTATAAAATTTTATTAGAAATCAATATTTTATGGGGCTAATTAGGGGGTGAAATTAGTTGGTGTTGAAAAAGTATGTAAATAAAAAATATTATTTTCAGTAAAATCATTTATTAAGTTTACTGTTTATATAAAATTTGATTTTTTTCATAAAAAATATCAAAACAAAGGTTTTTACCTTAGTATTCGATAAATGCTAGTACAAAAATAATATTTCTGTTGAATTCAACGAATTTTTCAACGAATCTTTTTTTAAAACTACTCATTAAAAAAGATATGGACAAAATGGCTTGATGAATATTATTTATTAACCTTTTGTTTGAAAATCCTACCATCTTTCAAATTTTCAGGAAGTTTATATGACATGTTTAATTATGCACTTGTTTTTGGTCAAAGTATTAAATAAATAAATAAATAAATTATTTTTAAATATTATAAGAACTTTTTTTCAATTTTCACCTCTGATTTCTTTTCAATTGACATTGTAGTTATTAGAAAATTTTTAAATAGCCTAAAATTTACTTTTAATTTATTTGAAATACTCATAAATAAATTAGAATAGAACAGGGGTTGGCACACATGAGGTCCTCGAGAGCCAAATACAGGTTTTCCCTGTATTACAAAGAGCCACAACATATTGTCATATTCAATATTTACTATAAAATCAGATCTCAATGGGAGCCCAACAGCTCATCAAAGAGCCGCACTTGCCCACCCTTGGAATAGTACATCAACTATTAATTTAATCACAATGATTCGCAAACATTGAATTAATAAAACGCTTATTTTTTTTAACACAGTTTAATATAAAAATAAATATCTAAATTAACATAAATATAACAATACAGTTAAAGGCAAATTGAATGCCATCGAAAAAAGAATTATGAAATAAGAGATTAAAAATTAAAAATGATAATGAATCAAAAATCTAACGAAGCCCCAAATATTAAAATATTAATATTTTATTTTGTCATATGTGGCATTAGCACAATATTGTGAATCAAAACAGTCGCATTTCTGAAAAAATTAAAATGACGGGGGGGGGGGGGGGGGGGTGGTTGAATCCGAATTAGACAGCTCACTTCTATTTACTGTCAAAAACTCGCACTTCCTATATTATACGTAATTTTATATGCGCACTGTACTTTGTAATTTTTAAGGTATAGGATAAAAATGGGATACATTTTTTTGATAAATATGATCAAATTTGGAACATGTAAATTAAAAAAGCATACCATTATTTAAAATACCACAGCAATGATCAGTTGCAATGTTTGAGGAGTCAACTGAATCCGGTGATAGAGAAACCAAACATGATCCATTCTTTCCAGTGTGCACCAAGGTTTGATTTTCCATGGACTCAACGTCACTGATAACTCTGCCAGTCATTGCTGAATTATGGAAATCGTTCTCGTCAGACTGAGAAACAACACAAGAACTGAGTGTTGCCATTGTAGTAGGTAGACAATGTTTCCATTCAGAACATATATGATGATTGGTATTATTGGTCTTCGTGTAGACAGCATTTATACCGGTACTAAAACTTTTCTTATTATTTCCACTGATCGTAATTGTGCTATTATTGGACGTGGTTTTGTTGGAAGAATTTGGTTTATTTTGAAATCTGGCTATAATCTAGACGATAAGTTTAAATCGATATTTAATTAGAAAAATAGAAATTTTTATTTTAATCTCAAATAATTTTAAAAAATATAATAAAAAAAAGAAATTATAGATTATTTATTTTATCATTTAATTATGTAAAATATATATAAACTACAAAATATAGACCAGACTTTTAGTATTATAATAACTTTTTCAATTTTCACCACTGATTTCTTTTCAATTGACATTGTATTTATTAAAAAAATTGACTATGAATCATTAAAGATATAAAAAAAACATCAATATCTTTACTGATTATTAGTCAAGTTTTTTAATAAATTCAATAGACTTCTAGTGAGACTACAAAGATTTGTAACATAGTAAAACCCCAATGAAAATATAATTAGTCAAATTTAATCATTCAACAATTATTACCAAATGTAAAAAAGTCAAAATAAACCTAAGTAAAATAATACTATTGCCGCTAAAAAATTAACGAAAGAAATGCAAAAATATAAGTTATGATTTCGAAGTAATAACAAAGCTCAAGATTATGATTCAGTATGACAGAGTACGAATAACTTTAATTTTTCATAGAAATCTACATTTATCTATCTTTTTTTTGGGTTATTAATAAATTGTCGATAGAGACTCTTCGTGTTCTTTATAACAAATACCAAACAATATACAATAGAATTTATTTTATATATATACAAGTGAATTTCGATTTTTCGAAACCCCTAAATCATCAGCGTCAAAAATAAATCAATTATATTCGTTGGTTCAACATTTTAATTAAAAACCATTTCATTCGGGAATAAATAACAATTTTAAAAATATTGAGCTCTAGAGAACAAGCTAACTCAAAAAGCCACAAGTACAAGTTCAAATTTTAAATTATGAAGCGTCTCGTTTTTAAGGGTCAATGGTTCATTATCATGGTATTTTAGGTGGGCGAACGATGATGCCATCAACATTTTAATGACTTATAATGGTGTTTTACAACCACAGACCACAAAAACATATACTGCATTATACACAAATAACAAAAATAAAGAATTTAAAATTTTCCTATATTAAAACAATTAATGTGTGACAATATTGTATTTTGCATTTATGATGTCATAAAAATTCAAACTGTTTAATAATTTGTTTTCCTTAATGTTTCATCTACTCATATAAATCATATAGATCTTTATATATAAGAATATAAAAGAATAATGAATAATTTATATTATAAAATACATGCAAACTCACCTGTGTGCTAAATATTCATTAACAGTTAGAGCTGTAAATTTATTATAGGATGCCAGAAAGGATAGAAAAAATTAATGAAATATACAAATACTGTAAGACTTTGTGAGTGCAATTTATATAATAAATCAAACCAGCTATAAAATACACATAAAAAAGATACCTATTGTTGTTGCGTTGTAAAATTGAAGAAGTAAATTGGGAAGTAACTTTGGGCATAATCTGCACCTGAACTCATACAACATACAGCACGAAGATTAGGTAAATCATTAATCGATTTGAACTCAGTTTTCCCATGAAAATAAGAACTCCGATACATTGTCTTTCATCGGTCTTTCAATGATCCACGCTAAATACGTGCCAGAAAATCGGTCATTTGCTTTATCAATGCCGAGAAATATATTTTTGCGTCTCTGCAATTCTTTCATTAAGCATATGATTGTGAAGATCGGCAAAAAATTGCACAATTTATAAGCGATATTGTAATGTATTGTGATATTATATTTTTTTATTGTTTATTATAATTTAATGCGGATTTTAATTTTATCCACCACCTGTTACACGTAGGAAAAAAATTTTAAAAAAAACTATATAGCGATAATTTACCATAGTTAATTATCGCTATAGAAAATTGAAAATAAGAAAAAAAAATCAATAAAGAAATCGAATAAACATTTGGACAACCAAAATTAAGAAAAGAATACCATAGAACAAATTCAGAAGGAAATTGAAAAGAATATTATAAAACTAGTTCAGGAAAAGATAAAAAAGAATATTATAAGACTAGTTTGGAAAAGGATCAAAAATAATATTATAAAACAAGATCAGAAGAAGATTAAAAAGAATTCAATAAAACAAGTTCAGAACAAGATTAGAAAAGGATATGACAAAGTCCTTACGATTTGAGATCTCAGGTCAACTAATTGGTTCTGTCAGAAGAAGATTAAAAAGGATTCTACAAAACAAGTCTAGAAAAAGATTAGAAAAGAATATTGCTGAGTCCTTAAGATTCGAGATTTAAAGTCATTTAATTGACTCTATCAAAAGAAGATTAAAAAGAATTCTATTAAACAAGTCCAGGAAAAGATTAGAAAAGAATATTACAAAGTCCTTACGATTCGAGATTTCAGGTCTCTTAATTAGTTCTATTTGTTAATAAAATTTGTTTAATTAAGTTATTTGTATTTTATTTGTTAATATTTCTCGAATTTTTATTTGTAGCCATGTTACACACATTCACCCCAGCTGTCCCGAGACAGTTTATTTACTGGTGACTCGGCTGGGCTCTTCAAACCTCTAGACACACACGCATCTACTAACATAAATATAATATATACATATAACTATATACCATCATACTTTTTTACTAATTATGCTTATACGTACAAACACACGAACATACCATCGAAATCTTCACTCATAACATATCTTCAGGACAGTAATGAATTAAATACCAGATAATTGAGGCATGAAATAAACCAACTGGATTCTGTAGAATCAATATCTAAGAATCACCGTCAAGAAATTAATAATAATCCAATAAAAGATAAAATCAAAATCAAAACATGCAATTTAATGAAAGATAGATTATCTTTCCTGAAAGTATGTTTCATCCGCAAAAATATGAGAATAAAATTGCTAATATTGAAATATGGATATATATTTATATAATATAAATAATAAGATAAATCATTAATCGTATTCGGAAACGCTTTTGAAATATTTAAATAAAATATTTTTTATTTACTTTCAAAAAAACATAATATAACATAAACAAATAATATTAAAACAAACGTTAAATAAAGTTTGTTTCTTAGTCTATTTAATTCTGTTCAAAATTAATCCAAAATTCCATTTGTTGCATGACCACCCATGAAAGACCACCACATTAGTCCCCTTCGGAAAACGAGGAGCACATGCGGATTACTGTTTTATAGATATAAAAATATCCCTCGGCACCCTTATACATATATGTTTAATTAAAATATAAATAAAATATATTAATTTATGTTATCAAGAATGGTGAAAAGATTGGTGTGCAACAATTGATGATGAAGGTGATTCAAAGAACCAAAGATGTTTTTAATAATAATAAAGTCATTTAAAATGAATTCTGGTTAGTCTGGTTGGCGTGTTGAGCATTTGAATGGTAGACCAGACGCGAAACCAGTTTCCGTATATGTAGATTTTTTCTTCTAGTTATTAATTTGCTTTGCTTTATTAAGAATGAGAAGCAAAGCAGTTGTGTTTGGAGTCTCACCAGTTTTATCAGAAGACAAATCAACTATGCGGTTATCTTCGATAGGAAGTAATGGTCTAGAGATGAATGTTTTAGTATTACAATTGAAGAATCAAAATGATTTTCAAAATTAGTAAACTTTCCCTTCACCATCAATTTAACAAGAATTTAAAAAAGCATTTCTGTCTCAATGGAAAAGAATTAAGGATAAAAGTATAAAAAGCAACTAAATTGTTAATATAGGTTTTCAGAATAAAACTAAGCTTTAAAGGTTGGATAAATATGACTATTTTAAAGATTTATATAAATAGTATAAAATAGCAAATATATATGGTAAAGATGAACGTCTATAATTCTAAATAATTCTCCAACGACGAAGTTTATATTACAAATTTTAATGTTAAATATCAGTTTTACGATCAAGTCAAAGAATATTTTCTTTATATTTCATTGACATTTTTGCCAGGCAATCTAGAAACAATAAACCTATATATAAACATCATTTATTGTGATTTTTTGACATTAAAAACGCTTTCGTATATTGATGAACATTGTTTCAAAAAATTTGGTTTCTTAATACAACAACAAAACCTAAATTAATGAAGAACAAAAACGATATATCAAAATAATAAATGTAAATATATAAAATTTTAAACAAATTAAACAAATCAATAAGAATAAATTAAGTGATTCAATAGTGTTAACCTCTTAAGTGACTATGACGGATATATGCGTCATCAACATATGCATTACAAAACACATAAGACGAATAAAAATATATCATAAATATTACTTTTGTTAACATATAATATCTTAATAAATACCATCCAATAAGATATTATTTTATTTTTTGTAACACTATACCCAAGACATATATGCTAGTGATAACAAAACTCGCCGCTGAGGAGCGCATTTCGTTTGACGAACTAAACCACTTAAGAGGTTAAGAAAAAATATATTATTATTTATGTCTAAAAATTTAGAAATTAACATATTTTAATAGAATAAATAACACTTCTTGAACTTTTAATTTGTATAATAGAACCTAATTCATGTAAAACACTTTAATCCTATCACACTTTGATAATGAATGCTATTTAATATTGAGATCAAACGCATTATAAATAAATGGGAAACAAGAAAGTATTAAAATGAAAAGAGGGGAAGCTAAATAAATTTACAATCGCAGGAAGATAAAGTAAAATCATTCAAAATTATTCAAAAAAGATATTTATTTAGTATGGTTGTGAAATACAGGCCCCAGAGATATGCCCAAATAAAGAAATGTAATTTTCCTACCTTATTTCAAAAAAAGTATAAAATGATAATATTTACAAATTATATGTTTAACAAATTTGCTTAATTCTTTCTTCTGCTTTTATAATTTATTGTGTTTAAATAATTTTAACATTTATATATTTGCTTTATCTTTTTAAAAGTATTTATATTCATTTAAGAAACTGATAACAAGTTCTTTCTCGGCACTTACTTACTTTAACATTTCTAATAATTAGAGTTAATGCTTTTTTCAAAACTCCTTTTATTTAGTATGTTCATTAAAATTCAAATTTTAAGATATTTTTCGTGAAAAGTTATGTATTTTTATAACAAAAATTTTATTAATTTATTAATTTATTATTATTATTAATTTATTATTATTAAATTATTTTATTAATTTATTAATTTATAACAAAGTTTTTATTAATTATTATGTTAATTAGATTATAACATAAACATAAACATGGCACTGATATAAATATTTGAAAGCCAAAATCGAACATCATTTATACTATTTAATTCGACAGATTCACCGACATCAAGTAGAAAAAAAAAGACTATGGATTTTAAATTTATTATATAGCAAAATTAAAAAATTCTTAAAAAACATTTTTTATTAAATTTAATTATTTTTTACAATTTTACTTAAAATTATTTTACATTCATATCATTTTACACAAGTTTTCGATCCACCACTTCAAATATAGCAATACCAACACAAACATATCATTCTGTGCATACACATTATTCTTTAATTCCTTATTGTATTTACTAATAGTATTTTAGGATTGTACCTGAGTCATGTTGTTTGTACTTTGTGGTTATTAGTGGATTTTAAATCCTGTGTTCGGATGATGAATAAAAAATGTCATTAGTTTGATGATCACCCATCATCTCCGTTCTTAGGTTCTTTATAACTGTCGACTGAGGAATTTGATTTAATATCTTAGAAAACTAATTTTTTAAAAAGCTTCAGGAAATGCTAGAAAGTTTTTAGCATATTGTGGAAGTCGTTAGAAAATGAAATGAAAATATTTGGAAAAATCGTGCAGAAAATTATTCATATTTTATATAATGTTTGAGTCACTAATAGAAAGGTCGAAATTTACTATAATGAATACTATAATTCAGGGGTTCTCAAAGTTTTCTTAGGTGGGCCACTTTAATATTACCGAAATTTTTGGCGGGCCAAAAAAAGCAATTAAATCAAAACAATAACCACAATTTTTTTGTTTTAAATATATTTAATTATTTCTTATTTTGTTTATTAGTATACTAAATTTAATATAAATATAAATCTTTAATTATATATTTATTAAAACAAAAAAATAACTGTATTTTATTTGTAATATTTATTATTTATTTTACTATTTACTTATTTATTTTTTAATAAAAATATTATATATCGTATCGATATTGAGGGCCGCACTTTGGGAACCCCTGCTATAATTCATATAATAATATTATAATGAATTTCTTAAACTTTGGGGCATTTATAATATAAAATGAAATAAATAGTTCATAGACATTTATTCCATTTATTTTTTCATCCAGTGACTAATTTTAAAATTTCCTATTAAATTATTTTCAAAGTTAGTTTTTGTATAAAACAAGTTAATAATATTTTAAATTAAAAATTTTATTGAATAGAAGAAAAATCTAATACTTAATGATTATTCGTAATTATGCACCGAGACTAAGTCTTTCTCATTCGACATAATTCAACATTTGATTCAACTCATTTTTAAACAGTTAACACGTTCGACTTTTTCCAGTAGCCTTAAATTGTCTAATTTGAAAGAAGATTGGAGATTTCATAAATTGATGTGGACATATAGTTATTCCCAACAGAAAAATCAACTAGACTCATTATGTCATAAAAAATAATTTTCATTGTATATACGATAAAATGATAAAAAATCATTTGAAAATTCTTTATAATTCATTTTATAATTATTATATTAATTATTATTTTACAAGATTGAAAACAGAAAATGTGCTCAAATAAATTGTTGCTGAATTCCTTTTGGAAAAATAATAATAATAATAATAATAATAATAATAATAATAATAATAATAATAATAATAATAATAATAATAATAATAATAATAATAATAATAATAATAATAATAATAATAATAATAATAATAATAATAATAATAATAATAATAATAATAATAATAATGATATAAAGTGATGATTTCCTGGTATCAGCATTAATTAAATGTTAAACAAATAAATTATAATATTATTTTTTTTTGTCTTTTTGCTGCAAAGTATATATTTAATAAAATAAAATAATTTTCGATTATAAAAATAATCCTTATCAATTTCTAGTTCAATATTTGAAATTGATAAGGATCATTTTTTTAAATTATATAGCCTTTACAAAGTTTTTACCAAACTAACATTTTAAAACCTGTCAAGAAATATTATTTAAAGATTTTCAACTGTTGATCTAATTATATTGGGAGACCTATCACTCCATTCAATTGCTTAAAAACTTTAAGTATTGCAGAAAGTTTTAGTATTTTCCAAAACAAATTACACACAATTTTCCCATGCAAATAAAATACTTAATACTTTTAAATTTTTAATCGGGTTCCGTATTTATATCACACTATGTAAACTTAATGTAGTCGAGAAAGAAATACATGAAAATATTGTTTTTAAAATATTTTTAATTAACTTTACTAAAATAATAAAACAATTATAATATAATTTTCTATGAAATAATACTCATTTAAATTGTGTGATATTATTACGCCATGATCCGTAATTCACCAAGATCAGCACACTCGCCCGTTAAATTGTTAATGTGTACCTGATATTTACTTTTTAAAATAATTTTCAATAAAAGTTCGTTTTTTTTAACATTTTATTTGTTTAAATAATTAAATTAAATCAATCTATTGTTAATTTGCACGACTTAGAATCGTAGACAACTCTTTTGAAAACGATTACAACTTTAACTATACCCTCTTTACTCTGTGCTCCTTTGAGAATTCTTTAATAACATCTAAAAATTCCTAGTTAATTAAAGTGTTTAAAGTTGTACCGCAAGTTTCATTATGTCAAATATAGTTTATCTACAAGTGTAAAACAATGCGTATTATTTCTGATAACACTATAGCATTTTACATATAGTATTTTTTTAATAATTACCGGTTCTTACTTCTGATAAATAACTATATTTTACTAATTTCAGAAATTGACATATGACCACATTTCTGAACAAGACTAATGAAAATTCAACTGTATAAAGATGGTGATTTGAAGAAATGGTAAGCAACAAAAGAAATCACTCAAATTAAGAAGATGGTAAAGTTGAGAAAGATGAGTGAACCCCCACAAAGAATTAAAACAAGAATATTTTCGAAAAATAATTAATCAAGCAATAAAGATATATCGGAAAGATTTTATTTTGGAAAATATTAAACAACCAAGTAGAAGAAGAGTGCACATGTTACTACAATATTGTAAAGATTCTTCTTGGTACCAAAAATAGACCCCAAGGTAACTATTTCAACTTTTTCTGCAAAACTAAAGCTACACTATTTACCGCAATAAGTCTACTCAAAGAACAAGTGTAGAATATGGCAAATATGATTACATGGACCACGAAAAAGAATATTCAATATTTATCTTCATATTCAAACTTTACTTTACAGTATATTTCTATCTTTTACGTATTAATAAAAAATAATACATTGTTTATCATATTAATATTTATATAAATTTTTATTTTGTCTATTTTTTCACTAGCAAATTAACAAATATTTCAATAAAAATGATATTTGGTATACAAAAGCTAATTTCAATAAACACACTAATATAAATTATATAAAGTAATAATAATCAAATTTCGCTATTTTAGGCCAATAGAAATAGTTTACAGTCGAAAACCACACGACATAAACTCGTCACCAAAATAGGCGTCTAACGTAAAATTAAATTTATTAAGAAATTAATATCAATTAATTTATTTTATAAAATAAAGTTATATTTAAAATGAGTGAAGTGAATTGTATCACGAGAATACGATGAGAGAAAATTATATAAATGGAACATTTGCAATAATAGCAGTCACGCAATATTACACAGTAATTTTGGTAGTTTAACAACATTAACCCAATTTTTATAAGACAGACTCAACTATATATATCCCAATGTCTACTTACACCAATTTGTTTCACTTATTTTTAATTAAATAATTTCATAGATGGATAATTTTATAAACTGATTTACGCATGCATTTTACGCAGAAACATTTTTAATTTTGTAACTGAATTCATTATACATATAATTTGAAGCATTTAAGAAGAAAGAAAGAAAGAACCGCTATTCTCTTACGTCTATAGCAAATATGGTTTACTTCCAATTCACAATTTAACAAGGACATGGTTCCTTCCTATATACTAGAAACCATTAACATATAACAAATTATTTTACATATATATCAAGTCCAAAAATAAATAACTGCGCCAAAAATGAAATATCTCTTCAAATAATTTTGATAGCTATACTTTTCAAAGACATAAGAAAAAACAGCCTTTCTATGCAATCTAGAAACGGGTTATATCTTATTCTACAAACTCCTTGAATATAAATCCAACAAATGCTTTTTTTCAGTGGCCAATTAATAAGAAAGATAATATTATATTATGACAGTAAAGACCACGTGAAGACTCCTGAAACATTACACTATCATTATCAAGCATATTCTCTGAACTTAAGTCTTTCGATAGTCATTAACTTAAGTTGTGGAACATTTGATTAAAAATATTATGATTGAATATCAATTATTTGTAAAATAAAAGAACAAAAAGACAACTTCATCCATTAAAAGGCTACGGTATTTTGATGCAAATGAAATAAGCACAATTGTCAAAAAGATGGAGAAAAGAAATAAAGCTTCGAGGATTACCCATTTGATGGTATTGCTCTACTTCAATATAATAAGTTGTAAATTTTAAATAGATTAAACTTCTTCGAATAATAAATTAAGTGCACTTAAGCTATTCTGGTAACATTATCATGTTTGATAAAGTTAGTTTGAAAATTTTAATCATCTGTTTATAATTATATAAATGAGTAAAGTTTATAATTCTTTTGTGGGAGTTTTATTCATTAACACTAGATTTACTGACATTAAATGACAATTTGACGGGTGTCCGTAAAAATGGGTATATACAACACATTTCCTCTAAACTAAAAGGGCGACATAAAAGGATAGTGATATATTCGCGTATCATTGTATCATTAATAACCAACATAAAAAAATTGAAAAAAATAATATTTCTCTTGTATTTTTATTTTAAAAATTGAATCCGTCAAATTGACGGGTTCTGTAAATTTAGTGTTAAGAATTTTTTTAATATGATTGTTAATGAAATTGTTTTTTTTTAAATAATTTCTTTAAATATAAGTAGATGACCGATTGGAAAGATTACAAAATCAAATAAGTTTTGTAATAGATTGTAAGGGATTATTTTATAATCGAAAACTCTCAGTGAATGAAACTAGCAGTAAAGGCTTTCAATATTATTTATATACGTAATTTACAATTTGTTGCTACCAAGAAACTATGAATATCTAGTTTATTATTGTAAACTTAAAAATTAGTTAAAATGAAGTAAATTGATAAAATTTGACAAGATATTTATCTTTAAATAAAAGAAATTCAAAAAGATGGAACAAATTATTTGAATTTTCCACGAAATGTAATTGTATTCGTGTTTACGTAAAGTTTTATTTGTTTTTAACTTGACAATTCTGATGAAGCAAAATTATTCTTTGATTAAGAAAATAAAGAATTGAAGTTTAGACAGTGTCATCTTAATTACTGAAATTATTTGAAATTTATTGGGATAAATCCCTTGAAATAAAATCAAAATTATTGTAAAACATGATTGACGAATATCAAATTACCAGTTAGCAAATCTATTTTCTAAAATAATGAAAAAACATTGTTTTGTTGTGATATGTGAAACTTTTAAAGTTTATTTGTTAAATATCAAAATAAATTATAATTTCAATAATCTTCATTTCGAATTGTAAATATATATTTTAACTTCTTTAATTTTAATTTTTTTAATTTTTTTGAACAAATTTTTAATTATTCATTAACTAATTTTAATTTTTTTTAAATTTAAATTTAAATCTTAATTTATTATCTTAAATTCAAAAAATTGATAAATTTCATTTTATGAATTGAATTTTTAACAAGTGTTTTAATCTGTTTAAATTATTATTTGTTAAAACATTAAGTTAACAAAAACAATAGGAAATTGAATGATTATATTAATGAAGAAAAAAAAA
>CAUHTR010007959.1:27443-64582 GCA_959609185.1 Schmidtea polychroa
ATTTTATACCCCATTAAAAAAATTAGGTTTACCCGTACGCCATCAAATTGTTTACAACGTACAGGTAAGGTACTATGGAAAGGTTTGGAACACCTGCTCTAGAGTATTTATGCTTTCATTACGATACACTATATCAGCGATGGCGAACCTTTTTGACAAGGGAATCGCAATTGAATTTATTTTTTGAAAATATCAACTAACGGGTTAAGTATTATTTTAGTTATTAAAATTTTAACAAAAATTCATGTAAATATAATATGATTTTATTTATTATACATTAATTAGATATACATTCGAACACATTCGTCTGATTATTATTTTATAATTAAAAATACAGAACAACTTGTGGGTCATTTGAATTCGTTGCGTGGGTCAGTGTCCGACTCGTGGGTCATATATTAGCAAGGAGGTTTATTAATAGAATGGATCATGGAAAATTCAATTGGTGTCTGAACTGGATAATCTTAACTCTACACAATATTGTATATGGAGAACCAAACTGGAAATCGACGTAAATAGAAATAAAATATAAGAAAGGAATTTTGCATTAAAAAACTGGTGCATTATCGAGACCAATGTACGATATTATGCGATATACTACAAAAGAAACGAGATGTAAAAATTTATAATAATAGTAATAATGAAAGCTCAGGCATCGAAAAGATGTTTAAACACTTTCGGCAGTCAACCTAATCAAAATTTTAATGATTTCAATAATCTGATAGAAAATTTTAAAAGGGATTATAAAGATGAAATTAAGTTATGATATATAAAGAATACTTCGCAATAGATATGCTCCGAAATAATCATTTAAAGATTATTTGTTTAAATTTATTAATATTTTTGTTGAAAAAAACCAGCAATCAACCTAATACAAACATCAAATGAAATCATAATCTTATCAACACCGTGTCTATTTCACTGTACAATACAAGAAACGAATTCAAAATTATATTTACATTAAAATCTCTGATGCTATTACGGTTTTAATAACTCATATACACATGTATCCGTTTTACATTGGGTAGTACTAACCATAGAAAAAAACAAGATCTTATAGGTACACCATCATTATGCATTATTGGGAGGTCATATATTTTTGCTGTTTGCGACCCAACCTGGCAAATATATTTAGCGAACACAATATATTCATTCTTAATTAAATCACCAGATATATCTTGCAATAAACTTTCATTTTTAAAATTAGATAATTTTCTATTCTTCCAAAAATTATTTAATTTCAACAAACTGAATTCAATGACACACATTATTCAACTTATCCAAATACGCATCATAGTCAAGAAATACAAAACCAAGAATCCTTAATATTATGGTCTTATTTTTATCCGCATATTCCATCGTACTCAAACTCAACAAACACTTCCTGGAATGAATACTAATATCCTGCATTGATTGGGATATCTGCACATACAAAATTTCAATCTTTGCATATAATTTTTGTGTCATCAATACAATTTTTTATACAATGATGTAGGAACATAAAACTAATTCGTACAATATATTTATTGAAAGCGACACCAAATTGACCGACCAGAGAAATATCTGCTCCAGCAGTCAAGGCTTCCATGAAATTTCTAATACATCATTCAATATACTTGCAAACAAAACTCATTAGCTATATTATTCAACTTTAATCCAATTGTTTAAATTTTTTTGTCAATGTAAGTCCTTCTTATCTTCTCTTATTTCAAAAATCTTCTTAACGTTCTCCAATGTATTAATTGAATATATTTACTTGAAAGGTAATCACTAAGTTTCATTTTAAAAATGAAAGAAATCATTTTCTCATCAAGACAAGTCTCAAGAAATCAAATGTTGAGTTCCTTTCATCTGAACGAATTATAAAACTTCATGAGTCTTCTGGAATACTAGAAAAGTAAAAGCATGAATTTTAAATAAATTATGTGCAAAAGGTAGTGAATGCAAATGTCAATAAATAGTTTTGGTATATAAACAGTTTGGATGTTAAATTAATGGTAAGGAGATTGTTATTGTTTTTAAATGCATTTTGTTTTTAAAATTTATAAATTTATGAATTGGTGATTACAATTAAAATTTAATTTTTTTGGTTGTGAATTAAGTAGTTTTTAAAAAATTTTAAAGACTTTTAAAGAGAATGTATAATTTAAAAATAAATAATTATACATAAATAATTATATATATATATATATATATATATATATATATATATATATATATATATATATATATATATATATATATATATATATAAAATATAATTCAAAAATAATAATCAAATTCATTTTGAAAATCTTAAATATTTGGAATATGTTGGACTTGTAAGAATATTTAAATTTTTCTAGTAAAATTTACTGAAGTTTTAATTTATAAGTGAAATAAACCCATTAGAAAATTAGTTGA
Source organism: Schmidtea polychroa (assembly GCA_959609185.1). Taxonomy (NCBI): domain Eukaryota; kingdom Metazoa; phylum Platyhelminthes; order Tricladida; family Dugesiidae; genus Schmidtea; species Schmidtea polychroa. The sequence continues at coordinate 29,847 of CAUHTR010007959.1, forward strand.
TTAAAAAGCGAAACTTCTTAAAATGGATTGTTTTGTTTGGCTTAATTTAATATATTATTAATTGGAAAATTATCCAATGACAAATAATTTCAATTTTTTATTCGCCTAATTTTATTAAGTGCCAATGATTTTTTAAGATTTTGCTTTTTCATCAAAAACTTATCAGTTGGATGAAAATTGTGAGGAATTCTTCAATAGTTTTTAATGGAAATAAAAAATGATTTAGTTATATTTTTTGTTTCTAAATTAGTGAGATTGTTTATAATTAATAGGAGGCAGCAAATTTTAACTTCCATGAATAAATCATTTTCTATGTATTTAAATTTATATTTTACTAAAAATAATAGTTTTTAAAATTCAATGAAACAAAAAAATCTTTTTTAGAAAGATGAGCCTCGTGCATTGTATAAATATTTAAATGACTGTTTTTGCAAAATGTTCACTGAATTGGTAATGTACATTTCGAAAATCTGATAAACCAAGGAATCAAAGTTTTACTTGAACCATTTATATCAAAAACGACCAACCAGGGTGTCGCGAGAAGTTCAGAAAAATATTCAAAAATTGCTAGCTTTTTGAACCAAAAGAAATTCGAAATAAAACTTATTGATAAAGTTTATCAAATAAATGGTTATTTTCATTTCGAACTCGTGGGAAAAATCCCAAATGCAGTCACCTTATTTATACTGCAAATGCTATAATAACATTATTACAAAATAACTTTTCTTGTAGCGAAATTCTGCGACATTGTTTTGTGATTCAATTTGAAGAGTTAAACATTTTGTTTAAGTTAAAAGACAAGAAATGCTTTTAGCAATTAGAATTAGCAATTATTAAAAAAGTAAAAAAGGATTTCATTAAGAAAGTTCCTGGAATATATCTTCTGGAAACTGAAAATACATGGGTTTCTCAAACCTTTCCTGCGACGGAACACTTCGTAACTCTCGAAATTTTGATGGAACAACTTGTTTATTTTGTACGGTATGAGACCAGTGGTGTATGCCTACCCAAGATTATTTTTAAGGGGAAAGGAGAGTGTTAATTGAAAGAGGGCTTATAGTTACAGAGGAGTTTTGCGCCACAGGCAAAGCATTTTTTGGGTCCTCTTTGGAAAGACGATTTAATTAAATAATTAGAGCTCAATATACAATATAACAGTATAAATCGTTATAAAATGATATTAATGTATCAGGGACAAATGTGTATAGCCGACAAGCGAAACAATTTTTTCGACCCCTATATGAATGGGCGATTTACTTAGATAACTAAAGTTGCTTGCTTATACGGTTTATTATTAGCGAGGGAGAGGCAGAGGAGATTGCATAAATAGGTAAAATGCAGGTAAATAATGTACTCAATGCAATAAGTAAACAAAACAGTGGAGCTTTATTACATAAAACCACAAATCGATCATTTGGAGGTCCCTGTTGACTGGTGCCGACCGTGCCGTTGTTTGACATTGTTTTCTGAAGAAAATTAAGGAAACTTGGAAAAAAGTCACCCCCCCCCAGTCTTGTGGGCCCCTATGCATTGCTTATTCTTGCTATATGGTAGCTACGCCACTGATGAAGACCTTCATGAAAGTGATGAAATAACTATTTTAATATAAATGATGAATTTAATGGTTTGAAATCAAGGAATTATTGGTTCAATAAATTAATTTCTCCGAAAATAAGCACTAAGTTATTTTTTTTAAAAAAATAATTAAAATAATTAAAAGCTTTTAACTTATGAAGTTTTTAATTCCAATTGTAATATTTTGACTGGTGGTAGAAAATTACTAACAAAATACCAACGATAAATTTCAACATTATTGTTATAACTAACTAATAGTTTACCATGAAAGAATCTTGTTTCAAAACTTCAAAACCAACTGTGAAATTAAATAGTTTCACAAAATATTTATAAAAAACATCAAACAGGATTTTTGACAGATAATAATAATTTATTTATTTTATTATTTGAATTTTATATATTTTATTGTCTTTTTAAAATGTATATTTGAAAACCAGTAAAACAAAAATTTTATTATAAAAATATGTTAAATGATTGATTAAAAACTTTTACTTCTAATAATAAATCATTTTTCGTGGAAAAATAATAAAATGGTCGGTGTTGAGAAATTTTAACGGTTTTGTGATTTTCATGGGATGAAAATCATGTCATCCCGAAAGTTAAAAATGATATTTAATCTTTATATTTATTGCACAATCATTCAAAAAATTTTTGCAATATCGGATATAGGGGAGCAGGTCAAACCGTTTTCGTGCTATAATCTTATTTTTACATTCAAGAAAACATTGAAAAATAGATTCAAAATTAGTTTAAACGTAAAAATTAACGTAAAAATATTTACCAATGATCAATAGCATAAATAGAGAAAGTTAAACCTCTGATTTTATGCATAATTTATTAATTCTGTAAGCTGTTTTAATCTGTAATATTTCCAAGAAATGATTGATGAAAACGTTTTATTATTTTTATTTTAAAATGGAATTTAAAACTAATTTATATAAAAGTCATTCTACCTAAAAATAATAAACACTTTACAGCATACCTACCTAACTCAAATCTTTTACAAGTAACACATATAAATTATACAAAGGCAAAATTCCGCTGTCCTCGCAGCCCTCATTCTCCTTCCGCTCATCCTTATATACCGCGAAAATTCTTATGTTCCCTCTAGGGCATTATTCATTTCCAGCCGCTACTCTCTCCTGCCGCCAGTGAGCTGTGCACAACTTGCACACCCGGTTACGGCGGCACTGCATATAATATAAATTATAATTTAGAAATGAAAAATTACCATAGAAATTTATTAAGTTTATTTCACGTTTGTTGGATATTTTTAGTTATATTTGCTAGATTTATTTAAATTTACCCCGAAATTTAGCGTATCTCTTTTAGTAAATTTTTGACGTTTTTGTTCAAAAATAATCCAAATGCGGTAATGTTCTTTTTTAAATATTGTACACAAAATATTTTTCAATGTTTACAATCATAAGGATTATCACTAATGACACTCAGTTCTAAATTTTTTCATTTGTCTGTTATAATTATATTATGAATAAACATCATTTGCAAAACTCGGCACATGCCATACTTTATACTATAATTAAAAAATGAATTAAGTTTGGAACCAAAGATTCATTTTCTTACTTTTCTTGAACACGAGATTACATTATTTTATTAATCAGTTATATTGAGTGACAATAAAAGTGTAAAAATAAAGTTTTTAAATCAAGACATGTACGCTATTATAAAATGCTTATAAATAATTTTAAAAAAATATGCGTAAGAGGCAAAAAGAAAAATAATTTTGTTTGATTATCTTTTGTTTACAAATTTCTATTCACTTTGTATAGTCACTGCTAGTATCCACCAATAAAAACGCGACAAAAACAGCGCAGACAATAAATCGCGAACAATAAATGCGCAGAATCGTGAAATGTCGAATCGTGAATTAAGTATTTATAACTAGATTCTAAAAAATGTTATATATATATATATATATATATATATATATATATATATATATATGGACTAGCTCGAGATATTTCCTTTTTGATCTGAACTTTTATAGTTTGCGCCATTATTGTCCGCACCGTGTTTTTATCTGCTCCGATTTTGCCGCGCCTTTATTTGGATAAATCATCACTGTTATATTGTATTCCAAAATCAAATTACCGGTATTTTTTCTGTATTAAATTTTATTATGCATTCTAAATAATATTGTTTGGATTATAAAACAGAAAACTATCTTTTAATATTTGATATCATTTTAAACTACCTTTGAATTTGTTTAACAAGCATGCCTGTTTTTCTGGCGTTATGGAGTTTTTCCTGACTTTAATTTTTGATCTCTGCTTAAATATCAAATAAATTTAAAACCATTTCAAGCTTCAATTTTATTTAGATCTTGATCCCGTTCGTCGTCAGTTTCTGTCATCATTTGTTGCTATTTATCCACTCACTATTTCAATAATGAAATTGCTTTCTTTACCAATTGCAATCCTAATTGTTTTAATCCAAAACGGTTTCCAACCCTTTTTTGAATTGTATTTTTTTATGCAATAATCGAAATATTTTTAGAAATGGCGATAATAGTGATTTCTTCACTTAACCCTTTGACTGTGCTGAGCACCACATATGATGCACAGACGTTTATATTGATGTGCTTGCGCATCATATGTAGTGCACAATTTGTCTTAGTTTCTTTAAAATTTTGTTTGAGACTAATGAAAAATAAATTTATTAAAGGTTCTGAGCGTGTAGAGAACGTTTTTTTTAAATAAACTAGTAAAAAGTTTAAATATTGCTCTGTGCATCATATGTACATATGTACATATGAACAAAATTATTACAGTGGACGTACGGTGACGAAAAAAAATTACTATGTGGACAGACAAATGGTTACAACGTTCAAAGCCAAGTTTATTTTAAAAAAAACTTGGGCCATAAATTATTATTACTTGTACATAATGTTAAAAAATACAAACGTATTAAAGAAGGATTAATAAATATGCAATCAACAATACTACTACACAAGACAAGTTTCAGTGACTGGAGAGTGACATAACGTCGAACGTGTTAAAAGTTTCCTAGAGTTTATTAAACATAAATTAAAATTCTTAATTAAGCATTTTTGTTCTTAACATGATTCTAGGATATTTAAAATTTATAGGTACTTTTATATTTTACAAATAATTCGATATTTCGACAAACATACATCTTTGGTTCATTTTATACTAATTTGTCACGGTCCAAAACTGTCAAAATATATAAATGACGAGTATCTTATTACATACATTGTCAAGCAGCTTAATTGACCCACCAACATTTGTTGCCATTACTTCATTATTCCACATTTTATTAAGTTGAAATGTTAAACTGATATTTATCTCATCTTTATTGACTAATGTGAGAAAAAATTTGTTGCTTTTGATAATATATTCTAATTTTAATAGCAAAAATGTAAATTTTGCAAATTTTCCATTTTCCCATTTTTTACACAATGCTTCTACAATGTACAAAAATAACAACGTAAATGTTGTATTATGACAATAAAGATTTGTGACAGTCTTTAAATAAAAGAAACACAATCAAAAAACGTCCATTTAATATTTCGTGGCACCTCCATACATAGCAATACATGATTGGATGCGTTTGGCCATTGAATCGGACAGCTTAACATAATGAGAGTTTAGTGTGAGATCATGATTCCATAATCGTTGGACTTTCTCAAACATCTCTTCAGCAAAATGATATGTTTTCTGATACAAATACTGATTCAGAATTGACCGCGATGAAGTTCAAGTCAAGGTTAATGGAGACCAATCCATGACTTCGAATTCTTTCTCCGAAAAGAAATTTGTGACAAGGTGCGTTGTCACGTCGAAAGATACAATACTTTGGACATGAAACCACAGGTAAACGCTTGGTGACAGCTCATTTTCAATCACGGAAATGCATCACTCTGTGTTTATGTTTCCACTTACGGTCCGGAAACATTCTAATCCTCATTTATTGAAGCATATTCATATCAATACACGACGACCGAAGGCTTGATGAGTTTCTTGATGTACATAACGTATATACTCATTAATTGATCGTAGAACGAAATGATATTTTCTTGTAGAAAACTCAATATAGGTCAGTAGACTTTTTTACTTTTAGTAGCCTGAAAGTAGGCTGACTGCGTTTTTATTATTTCATGTCATTTAATGTATATTTCGGGACTGAAACGCCGATATATACATGGTCACCCCGTCGCTAGTCGATGTTTAATGTAACAATTTTAACAAATAATTATCAACAATTGTTGCATAGACTAGATTGAATCGATAGATAGTTACAAAATACACAAATTATTTTTATTTAGTTATGGTATAAATTATAATTACTAAATCTAAAATTAAAGCATAACATTTATAATAGTATAGGTTTGCATTGCTTATATACATATAATATTAATAACACAATAAATTATTTATTTTATTGTTTTCATATGTATTACAAATTTCTGCTCCGAATTGTCCGGTTACCAAAAAATAATATGAAAAAACGTTTGTTTGGTAGCTATAATGTTTAAAAATTCGGTGAGCTTCCGGCCCGGGCGCTTTTTTGTGGTTAGTTAAATAAAAACTAACCCTTGATTATTTTTTATTTTGTAATAAATATATTTTTAGACCTACAATGAATCATTATTTAACTAACCACAAAAAAGCGTCCGGGCCGGAAGCTCACCAAAAATTCTTTAAAACTTACTTTAGATCAATTGTCAGTTGTCTAATTCTTATAGCGTCGTGCCCACTCCAGTCGGGTCTGTTTGCTTTCTGATTTCAAAGCAATACCTGCTGTTGGACGATAAAGAATAAGCCCCTGTTCCAAAACTCTCTGAACTGTTGTACAGATACGTCCAAGGCTTCACCATGTTGCTCGTTGCCCATTTATCAAACTGTTAAGGGGGGATCACTGTCATCTGAGTAAGTTTATTATTCGTTGCGAGTCTTCCAAATCTTTGAAAGGTAACATCACCAGTTTTTCGCCAAAATGCAAAAAACACGATCCACAGTTCTCCTGGGGTTGTTTGAGATAACAGAGATGACACAATTGGAGTATACATTTGTTTCATAAAGGTCAACAATTTCACGACGCTTTACTTCACAAAAATTCATTGTCTAATCAGAAAGAACAGAGAATAGATATAAATACAGTAATGAAATAAGGAGTCCAGCAACTCCTTGTAACCTATGTAAGCGTGTCTGTGAGTGTATTTTTCAGCCAATTATAGTATGTCTTCTTATAATTATCAGAAATTCACTTCACTCAACGTTCAATACAACACGATCTCTAGTAGAAGTGGAAATCATGTAAAATTACAAGTTATTATTTTCTGTACATTGTGTAAAAATTGAAAAATTACATTTCCACTATTAAAACTAGAATATATTATCAAAAGCGACAAATTTCTTCAAATATAAGTCAATTAGGATGAGATAAATGTCATTTTAAACTTTCAACTTAATCGGATGCGGAATAATAAAGTAATGGCAAAAAGTGTGAGTGAGTGAATTATGATGTCCGATACTGTAATTTTCTTTGTAACAACGCATGACTGTTAATGTATTTTATAAATACTAATTAATTATTAGTTATTGATTATTTTATATTATTTTACATATTTTATATAAAAATTATGAATATAAGGGTAACGTTTTAGAATAGTATTATTTGTACATGAAAATAATTATCTAAAATTGAAATTTAAACATGAAAAAATCAGTCATTTTGATGGATTATAGGTAGTTATCAATATTATGACAAACATAAAAAACGCCCTTTTCCAATAATATATATATTATCATTCAATTACTAATAAAATATAAAAAATACGTTTCATATTTCATTTTTCAAGTATTTCTATTAAATTTTGGAAAACATAATTTCCATTTAGTAAAACAATGCAACAATTGAAAAATTTCAAATGTTTCTATAATAATTATTACTAACAACTTTTAACAATTTCAAATTTTTTGGAAGAAAATATTTCTTAGTATTAAAATTAAATTATAAATTTATTAAAAATGATATTAGAAAATCATATTACTTTTATTTGAAATATTACAGTGAAATTTTCAACGCCGAAAAATAGGTATATCATGCAGATTTATTAATGAGAATATTCAAGAGTTAGGTTAGAGACAAGGAGGCTGATGAAGTAAATTTCGTGGAATTAACGACAAACCAGCATGAAAAGCCATATATAATCAAGTAAACAGAATCTTGCAAAGATCAAAGAGATTCAAAATAAAAAGCGCTCATGATTATCTGACTTTAAAAATTTTTAGAAAATATTTCAGATAGTAAGCAAAATTTTTAGAAATTTAAAAATTAATATTTTATATAGTGAACATATTAATTTTATTTACGAGGATTCAATGGAACAAAATTCAATGCGGGATGCTTCGAGATCTAGTGAGCCCTAACTGTTTGCATCGTAATGATAATATATCGAACATAGAAGTTGTTTTATTCTTAATATGCTCGGCAGTTTTATTTTTAAGTTAAACTAGCCGTATTCCCGTGCTTCGCTACGGTTGTAATTTTTTTATTAATTAATGTTTTAATAAATCTATATGTTTCATTTTTCACATTATTTATAATTATCATAATAATAATAGTTACAATATAAAATATAAAAAAAGGTTTGCCGTTTTTGAAGTTTAATATTGTGTAGCAATACTATTGAAGGCTCCCTATTTGAAATAAAGTCTGAAGTAATTTAAGTTAAGGGTATACAAAAACTCAACTGGGTAGCGAATCGTATTCTCCCCCATAGACTTCAATGATTCATATGATACCATTTTTAATTTGTTAGATTTTATACGTTTATATGTTTTCAAAAACAGTCGTTCATGAAAATAATTGACAATGGACTGGCAAAAAAACTATACGTCATTTATAACGTCAAATTTGCACCATTTACAATAAAATAAATGTGGCAAAAACCCACAAACTTATTTAGAGTTTTATATATAAAATGTTAATAAAAATGCTAATAAGAAAGATGTTAATAAAACTTTTTCGTGCGGTCAGTATTTATATTTGCCTTCCATTGACATCGGATGAGTATTGATAGACATCAACAATGGTTAATATCTACCCTTTAAGTAATTTTTACAGTATTTATTTTTTATAATTTCAGGATACTGATTAACAAATCTTATAAAATAAAATATAATAATAAAATATAATAAACAAAATAATATTAAATTAAAGAGAGAGTTTTAAGACTATAAATCAGTAATATATCGATGTTTGTTGATATTCACGAATTTTCGGCATTGCTTTTTTCAAATGAATTCACTTGAAAAAGGCAGTGCCAAAAATTTGTGAGTATCAACAAACATCGATATATTACTGATTTATAGTCTTAAAACTCTTTTAATTCAATGGATAAAATAATGAGTGGTGAAATTGGAAGAAATAAAAGTTCTTATAATAATAAAATAATATTATATTATAATTTAAATTCATTTTGTTGAATGATTGTTTCAATTAAATAAAGAAAATGAAAATAGGGAAACGTAAAAAAATTGTAATTCTATACAAGCTAAATGGTGATGAAATGGTTGTATTTTTTGATGACAAAGTTTTTGGAGGCTAATGTTTAACCCGTCTTGAAAGCGTTATCATTTTGTTATTCGAATTTATTGGACTACGTAGGGTACTTTTTTTTAATTTTCATGGTAATTAATGGTTTTCTTTTTTTATATGTTAACTAAGTGAAATTGCTACGCAATTTAGATGGTGAGTTTATAAATTTTAAATTATGTTGATAAAAGTTTTGAAAAGTAGATTTATTTTTGATGTACTATGTGAGATGTTTTATTACACTTGTTTTTACATCAATTCCCGTTTGCAATGAAAATAGAGGAGGAATTTAGTGAGACTGAAAAGATTAAACAAATATTTCTTAACCCGATTTAAGAATTGGAAAATATATTAGTTATAAATATGATAATTAATTTCAAAGAATATTTATACTTTCATTCAAGAAAATAACAATAGGTTGATAATAATTTGGTTTACGTGCACTTCCGGATATGGAGGTGTACTAAACAAAAGTGATTAAATTTGAACAGTTTGCACTTTTAAATTTGGATTTTTTAAAAGAAAAACATGAGTTAAAAACATTGACAAAATTCAAGTTTATATTTATTTGAAAATTCTTTTTTTTTTGAAACTTTTTGAGTAAGGTATGTGAGTTATGTAATTGGTTCTATAATTCAAAATAAAATGGTGTTACCTGGAATTTTGGATAGGTAATAATTACCTATATTTATTAAGCACTAAATGAAAGTTTTTCAGTGAACAACCATTAGACATATCCTTCGCTTAACCACTTAACAGTTTTGCACGAGCGTGACTCGGGCATTGATTTTGTTGACATAGTGACATGCCCGAGCCTCGTTCGGGAAAATTCTGTTTTGACTTGTAGAGAGTGATTTTCACGAACCGTGCTAGTAAATTAAAACACGAATGTGCTAGTTGCGCTTTGAGTGGTGGTAGGTGGAGTAGATGAAATGATTTCGCGTGCGTTGTTTGGCTGTTTACAGACAAGAATTTAGTCGTTACACATTTCGCAAGTTTATAATGTGGTACCTAACGCTTATATGTATATTATAACTATTTTATCCACTTTTACACAGTTTTTGTTCACATTTCAGACTTAAGTAAAATAGGTAGTATATATACTGATTAATATACTCATTTTTATTTTATCTTTGATTTAGCCCATTATATCTGAAGCAGATTATGAAACTGATGAGAAACTGTTGATATGCGAATCAGACTATGACAGTGAATCAGAATCATCTGATTCTTATGATTTTGTTTCAGAAAACGAAGATGTCGGTCCATTCGGGGAATTTTTTGAAATAAATATTGAAAATCCACCTCTGCCTCCGCCAAGGTTTCCTTATAACGATACAGCTGGTGTAAACTTGCAATTTGATGATGATAGTGGGAGACCAATTTGCGCTACTTTGAATATTTTTGGAATACGGATAAACAAAAAAATTCGAAAGGAAACTCCAGATTGTAATGTAGGATTGTGCATTGAATGTTTCAAAATTTATCATACCCAAGTTACTTATTGAATAAACGTAATTGAATGTATTGGTAAAAAATAATTAAATAATTTAAAAAATATGTGTATTTTTTGACACCTTTTCGAACCAAAATCTGACTTTTAAGTAAATTTAATTAATTGTATAGGTAAATAGATTCTAACAAAATTTTAAAAAAAGTGACAATTTTTGGACATCTTTTCGAAAGAAAATTAGACTGTTAAGTGGTTAACGAAATTAATCCGTTCACAAAAAGTTGTTTACTTATTACGTAACCCGAGACTTTGGTTTAATTTTAAAATTACGTTATATCGAAATTTCGTGAAAAGATTTTTTGTTAAACGAGGAATGGGTGTACTTGTTAAGTAAAAGAGGACCCATAACAAATTCTTTAACCGACATAGCAGAGAATAATTTGATATATATGTAGTAAAGAAATGGGTGAAAAAACGATTATAAGACAAAATATACAACTGCCTTTACCGATCGTTATGTAAGTGGTTACATTGTAGTCCAATCAAAGAATTAGTATCAAATGGCTTCACGAGTTGAAAAATCAGTCGAAGACGAAGCAAACGTTTATATATTAAACTGTTACGCCTGAAGAAATAATTGCAAGTGATAAACCTTAAGAAAAGTGACTGAAAGGATATTGCACCCATTTGGGAACTCTGGTACTAATTATGATGTCACTGGTACATAGCCCGGGTAATCTCAAATAATCTCTGATATGAGATGGTATAATCTTTCAACTTTCAAAAATATAAAATGAATTATAATGAACTATGAAGGGATTTTAATGTGAAAGGTTTTAATGCTTTATACGACAACAATAGATGAAAGAACAAAATCAGATTTCTCATGTGAACGATTAATAGGGAATACCTCAAAAAGATCCTTTACTGCTTATTGTGTTGTTTATTAGCAATTCCTTTGACAAATCTTTGAGCAATTTAGCAAAAACAGGATTTTCACCTTGAAATAAACCTTGAAACTATTTTAAAGAAATTTTCTTTTCTCACGAAAATACTAATGAATATAGGAAGAAATATTTGGTTTGTAAATTTCTTTTGCAGTCATTAAAAAGACGTGGAATCAATAAAGGCTTAGAACTTCAAATAAATTGAGATCATGGACACGCAAAATTTGACCCATTCGATAATGTCATCTGGCCAGTAGAGCAATTTTAAAAATATTTCATTACGTGAAGTTATATATAATATGTATATAAAATAGAATAAGGAAAACTATGAAACTATGTTGACGTTCATTTATTATCCCTGAATGACAAAAAAAGATTATAAATATTACAGTCAAAATCTTCAGAACCAGAACCACGAAAGTCTCATATCTTGTTAAAAATCTTCTTTTCGAATTTGATTTAATGATAATTATGCTTAAGACCTTCGAAAAAAATTTAAAAAAAACAATAAAACATGTCTAAATTCATTTCATTAGTTATTCATATTTGTCTTTTGTATTAAATTAGCTTTTATGTAGCTGACAGACCCTAAACTCTGTGCACCTGTGATCTAGAGAGTTATCTTTTTCGGAGAAAAAAAACAATTATTGAAGAAGATCATAATGGGAATTTTTTAGGAAGTTTACTATTAATTAGAAAGTACAATGAAAAGAAAGCTAAAGAAATATGAAAGAACATGCACATTAAATTATAACATTCTCAAAATAAGTTTATTACTCTTTGTGTGGAGAAATTTTTACAAACCATTCAAGACCAAAGAAAACAATAGATTCAACACCAAATAACTCTCACAATGAATAAAACATCACAATTCTTAGATCTCAAAACCAAATTTATCGGTCACAAAGCAGAGAACAAGAACCTGAATATGATTTCTGAATTTCCTTAGTCATTTTTATTATCAATAATTTAAAGGGAAGATTTGAAGCTGTGGGGAATATACATGAATTATTCTCATCAATTATGAGTTTCCAGAATTTGGGCAATGGTTAACTCAACACAAAAACAACAAAATTTGTAAATGTACATGGGAAAGGTGTGTCAGAAGACTTAAAGGATGAAATATTTCACCTTACAACTATTTACAAGACCGGTGAAAATGGCACTGAATGAAACTGATAGCATTTCTGAAAGTAGTTATAAAAAAATTACAGCAAGATATATGTTTCATTATTTGTCTCACTATTAAAACTATTTTGTTCAGTACTCGTTACTATTTCTTCAATTGATGCATTTTTCAGTAGACTAGGAAATTTATTAAAACATGAATAAGAAGCAAAACTTGTCAAGAATGGAAAAGAATTTAGCAAAAAATGTTGATTAAGTAAATTTATTGAAATTTTTCATCTAATAAGCTAGAAAATAAACTTTAAGGCAATTTTTAGTACTATTAATATTTTTACTTTGAAAATCCATGTAATATTTTTTATTAAAAGTAAATCACTCTTTTATACCAACTGACTTATTTTCTTCTAAATCCTGTAGAACAGTATTACACATGTCCACTCGAGCAAGCATCCGTTTTTTGGGATCAAGCTTTCTAGCACTCCCTCAAAATTTTTCATAAATATTTTTTTATAATTTGCAAAATTACAAATAAATTCAATTTTATCTTTTTGTCAAATATTGGTAAATTAAATATTTCCAAAAACTTACACTAGTTTATTAATTTAACGGGAAAGTGTGTTAATTAATTTTATTTTTATTTTTAAAAATATGCTGTTGTTTACAAAACACGGTATTGATAAAATTAATTGTAAAGCCAGATTAAAACAAAAATTTATGTTTTCGACGTTTTGAGGTTTTTATTTTTCAAATTAATTGTTTCACAATCTATTATTATAGCAGAGGCAATATTGTTTGGAAGAACTCTTTCAAAAAGAGAATAATTTATTTGATATTACAGTTGTGAAAATGAAGATTGATGATAAAAATCGGCTTCATGAGGGGAAATAATTTATAAATTACTACTAAACCTAATAATGCAATATTTATAAATTACATAAAAATAAGTGTAGTTCGAACCAGTGCTCTACAAATTTAATTAATTAATATTATTGAAAGAAATATTTATATTTAGTAAATTTTCATTATTGAAATAAATTGACTTCCATAAAAATTATTATTTATTTTTTATTTTTATAAATATTTATTAAATCAATAAAATTATTAAAAACAACCGCAAATTTTGGATAGATTTCATCGAAAATTAACAACATAAACAACTAATATTCGATAAAGGCTATTTTTATTGATTTATTGTCATTTAATAATAAAAGATTTATTCTCAATCAATGGAAAATATGAAAATTAAATATTTCAATAATGATTTTTTAATAATCTTTCTTGTCGTTTTTTTAAATTTTATTGTTATTTAAAATTCGTTGTTTAAAATATAGGATTTTTTTTCTAATTATTTTGTTAATGAATTTAAATAAATAATTTCATTGAATTAGCCTCTGTCACAAAGTATAAACTGATAATACCAAAAAAATTACCAGAAAATATAAATGATTAAAATTCAAATTAACTTATTATTACAAAATGTTTAAATTAACTGGATTTATAATTAATTTTATTTAATTGCGAATATCTTTTTACATGTAGTTAGCAAATGCATACGCGTCTGACATTTATGGTCGACGAGTTTCTCGGGTTTTGATGCGAATCAAATGCTCGCTGGGCGATAAAGTGATTGAAGTGTATTATTGACAAAGTCTAATTCTAGCACCTCTAATAAAAACAGAATTTAATTAAAGCTTAATTTACTTGGAAAAATAATTATTTCTAAAAAAATCTTTTCAATTAATTAATAATAGAAAATGTGAATAATTCATTAAAAAAAATTAATTAAAAATTACAATTTCCACTTGCTGTAGTGATTTCTGGTAACGAGTAATTGCTAGTTCGGACAATTGCCTTATAGTTATATCTCCATTACCGCAAGGCACAACCACTTTAACCTCACCAAATGCAACTGTTACCTTCATTGTCTAAAGTCATATTTCTAAAGAAAAAGTTTTACTTTCATATTATCATTAAAAAAAATTTAATTCATTATACAAAATTACTAATCGACATGAAATAATTATTAAAAATTCTAATTTATATGACATAATTTCAAATAAATTAAATATTCTCAAATAAAACTCCAAGTTTTGGCCACAATTCAAATAAAAATTTTGTTATAATTTTATTAAGAATAAAAAATAAAACATAGATAGTTAGTTATAAATTCTTTAAAATAAATACATAGTGTTATTGTGAAATCAAAATTAATTAATATAAAATTAACCTTAAATAGATATAATTTTAATTTTTGGCATAGTTTAAATATTTGCGGAAAAGTGTAAATAATTATTAGAGAAAAGATATATATTTTAGATGTAACTTAACAAACAATAATTTTTATCAATTTAAGATATTATTATTTTATATTAAAATTTTATTTTCATTAAATTTACTAGACATTGAGATAGCATTTAATTTTATTTTATTGCATCAAAACAATGTAAATCGTTTATATTAAGAATTTTTGCAAAATTTAATTTCGTTTGGAAAGTTTTGATATAAATAACGTTATGTTTCAACTCTAGTTAAGCTAGTTTTTAAATCTAATTGCAATGGTTATGGAATTATAAGAACTTTTTTTTCAAATTTCAGACTTTCAGTCTGATTCTTAGCATTATTCATACATTTATCAACAGTCTCTTTCAACATTAACAATGAAAACCGTTTTGAGTAACCATTCTTCATCAGTAATTAAACTAATTTATCTGCTATTTTTTACTGAGTTTTTAAAGTGGAAGATAAGCTAGATAAGATTGCTAAACCAATTCTTTCGCCATAATTCTTATATATTTAAATTTACAAAAGTTCTGGGGTAATTTGCGTTGCAGCGTTTGATTTTTGATTGTATTATTTGATATTCAGTGAAGTATATATCAAGAATGGGCGGAGGGAAAAACGCAAAATACTTTCTCGCTGGCCCGTCCTGGATACATGCTCATTAACAGCATGACGATGTTCGACGAGGGCTCTACAGATGGATTTCGTCGCGGTCTCTGCTGGTAATTTTGTCATAAGATACAAGATTCAAGATTCCCTGATATACATATAGATAGAATTTGATATTAGAGATTATACCAAGCTTCACAGAAGCGGATATGAGCACAGCTTTATTTACATCAATCATTCATCAACAAACGCGTCAGAATGTCGAGCCAAAGCGCTCTGAGCTTCTCATCGACGTACGTTATCCCGTTAGTCGTTTACAAATCGTACTAGAACATAATGACATCGAAGACACCACATTCTTGTTATCAAATAAAACCAAAATACTAATCGTGAAAACATTCGAACATTTCCATGTCTATCATCATCAGATTTTCGTCAACCTCGTAATTATTTTTCTCATACTGTGATCAACCGTATGTCACGGCTCGCGATTGCACAAATTCATCACGTCAATAATGTCGGATGCCATCTCAATACTATTGTCATGATTATTAAGCTTTGTACCTTTGCTACAAAGACCATTATTCGAGACATTGATAATTCTAACATTACAAACATTTGGATAAACAACACTGCCATCATCATAAATATAACATCCTGAATTGGTTTTAATTTCACAACGATCGGCAAATTTTCTTAATTATCGGTATTATAATTATTTAGATCAAAGATATTATTCGCCTAGTCACGAATCTCGCAGTTTGTTGAAATTTTGACCATCAGAGCGGTTATTGTTGAAACCATTATTTTTAATCAAATTATTATCACACCTATTATCGGGGTTATTATTACATTACGCAACCTTCCCACAATTTTTAACATCATGACTGAATCACTAGCAGAGCCATACCCATTACGAGTACTATTTTACTAAGGTATCGCCATCGAATTCATCATTATTAAGAAATTTTATTTTTTGAAATTGCTATCTAGAGGTTAGATGTAGAAATCGGTGTCATTCATGTAATTATTAGTAAAATATCACAAAAACAAACTCGGATAAAGTCGAGTTAACGAAAAACTTAGGAAAAATCTAACATAAAGGCTAACATTCTGAAGACGTGTTTTTCTTGTGCAGACAAGAATGCACAAATGGCTTTTTTAAGGGAAGAAAATCCGCTACTCTAAACCAAAATTGACTGTCTGGAGGGAACATGGTTCTCAACCCTCCAGATGCAGTAAATTATTTAAATAAAAAGATATATAACACCAAGTAAACAATGATAAAAAAGAGATAAACAAAAATAAAACATAAAAAAATGAGAAAAGGATGCAACTCATCCAACAGTTGCAACTACAGGCCACGCAGGATCAGACGGAGATCCGTGCACTTAGAATGCAGATCAGAAAAATGGAACCTAAGTTGCACCAACGAGAGTTGGATCGAGATGCGGTCGAACTAATCCGTCTCATGGTCATATAGCTTGCGGAGCTCCATCCGCCTGTACTATCTAAATGCCAACACAAAAAAAGTGTCCTGGATGAAATGCGTGGAACCGCCTAAAGGCGATTGGACGAACACCGCAGACAGCAACGGAGCCAGCTCGTCTCGTGAACGGTGCCTGATCCTCGGAAGCTCGGGTCGATCGAATATCGGAAGCAAGCTCAAGTAACAACACGATTACACGATTCCACACTAACTTAATTAAATTTGTGTTAAATTAATAACTGCTCTGTTTGTTTTCCTTTTGTCATCGTTTCAACACTAGATTAGAGAGGGTGAGTCAGACTGACTCATTGATAATGGGGACTGCTACGCATGGCATACACAGTGGACACAGTAAGGTAGTGAAATGTACGATGCGATCGTTCGGAGCACAATCCATCGACAGGGACCAAGTAAAGCGCACATAGACCTTCCAACGGTAGTCCGTGGACCCAAAGAAGTATAGTTCGGAATTCGCGCTCACTTCTTGCTGGCACTCTTGACACTTCGCCAACGTTGCTCACTCAATGGGTGTCAAGTGGTAAAACCATTGTATTCTGGTTTACACTGGAAACATTTCGACAAGGTAAAATGTTTGATTATGTAACCTACCAAAAAATATACCCAAGGTAATTCCCTATGAAGATTAGTCGGAGAACTTTTGAACTTAGAATTCTTAATTGAATCCTCAAGCAAATTTCCCAGGCAATTGTCTTCCAAGTATCGGTATCTCATCTATCGTAAATAACATTCCGAATCTCCTCCCTCTGTCAAATTGCAAAGTATTATTTATTAGTTTGTAATTTTTAGTTAATTGTTTGTATATTATTTTTATTATCATACACTCAAGCACCCCAACTGTCCCGAGACAGTATTTTTACAAGTGACTCGGTTTGGCTCAACAAATTTCTATACCTAACAATCATCACAATTTACAATAAATAAGAATCATCCTATAGCAGTTACTAATGATGTTCAAACACAGCCTGATGTACCTCATGATTGAAAAATGGTGTGTATCCAAAACTAATCGCTAATCAAACAATAACAACAGATAAGTCAATTAAATATAATTTTATTTTCAGAAAACATATATAAAAGATAAAATACAAAATATCCAATGATATGTTTTTAAACTTAGATACGCACAGCCTTTTATGTTGAAAATAAAAGAAATTTTAAACTACTGAAGAGTTATCATCATAATTTTCACGTTTCTGCCCTCTATTCATGTGTAAACTCGACATTGAGCCTCGCGGATTGGGATCCGGTAATCGACCGATTGATGCCAACGAATGAGTGGAACCGACTTTATTTTTTAGAACACCTGCCGAGTTCAAAGATGAGATTGATCCGCCGTATTGATTTTTCTAGGAAAATTAAGATATTCCAGTGAAAGTTATGTAAATCAGAACATAAAAAATGAGGGATAGAACAAAGATTATTAAAAAGAATTATTTTTCTGATTGGAAATGATGAAATAAAACAATTTTTTTGAACGGGGGGAGGAGGAAAAGATAAGGCAGAACTATATACATACTATTATACTAATCATTTTATATTTTAAATATTGAACAGTTATTTTAAAATATTGACTGTTTAATTTTTAATATTGAATATTTATTTGAAATATTATCCAGTTATTAGAAATATTGACCAGTTATCTGAAATATTGACCAATTATTTGAAATATCGACTATTTAATTTAAGTATTGACCAGTTATTTTTAAATATTGACTTTTTAATTGGATATTGACCACTAATTTTAAATACTATTTATTTGAAATATTGACTATTTAATTTAAATATTTACCAGTTATTTTAAGTATTGGTCAGTTATTTTAAATATCGACTATTTAATTTAAGTATTGACCAGTTATTTTAAAATATTGACTTTTTAATTAAATATTGACCACTAATTTTAAATATTGAAAAATTATTTCAAATATTGACCAGTTATTTGAATTATATTGACCAGTTATGTGAAATATTGAACAGATGTTTGAAATATCGACTATTTAAATTTAAGTATTGACCATTAATTTGAAATATTTATAAAATTTTTGTAATCAATCATATATATCCAAAATCTTATTAAAATTAATATTTTAATTTAAATTTTTTATCATTTTTAAAAATTAATATTTACCTTTTTAAAATATACTAGGGGCTCTGCCCCTGTTCGCTTCGCTTCACGAACCCCGTTAGAACGTGAGGTTAATGTGAGGTATTCTTGGACAGGAGTAAGATTCAGCTTATTAATATGTTTACATAACTATGATAAAAGATAATAGCATAAACCGTTTCTAAGTAATATAGAACGATAAGTACAAAAGATAAAATACTTCATAAAAAAAAATTTTTAATTTAAAAAAAAATTTTAAAAAAATTAAAATTCGATCGATAGATTATAAAATAAAAAATATAACGACCCAATAAAATTAATTTAAAATATAAAACATTATTAACTTTAGCAAAATAATAAAATTAATATCAACCAAAAATCAATGAAAAAACAGCACTAAATAAATAATATTGACTTATAATCAAAATCAAAATTTATGAAATAGCAGCCAATAAGATTACAGATAAAAATAATTGATTGAATTTAATGAAAAAAATAATTATCGATTTGATGAGGATAGAATCTATTATATTGAATTTGACACATTCGGAAATGAAATGAAGTCATGCAAAATAAATGGTGCATAATCAAATGCGATATTAATCGACCAATAGGAAAATAAAACACATAATCTCCGTTTAAGAGGCATAACCAAGCAGGAGGGATCAAAACTGTAGCATTAGAGCTTCTTATACTTTACCAACTCAAAATTGCTTCCTTTTGATTGTGTGATATGATTTATTCACTGCTAGGTTCTCTACTCCACTGTTCCTTATTATGTGCTTCATTCAACTGCTTTACATTACAATTTGCTGATTCATCAATATTCAATATATATATATATATATATATATATATATATATATATATATATATATATATATATATATATATATATATATATATATATATATATATATATATATATATATATATATTGTTGGTTTCACTCCCTCCCTCGCACCTAGCATTATGTGGATCGATAATGTACATGTAATTGTACATTTAATCGCAAATAATAAAAAAATAAAGATGAATAATAATCATTATTGATTTTTAATTAATTATTAATGATAAATAATAATAATATTGATAATTAACAATAATTAATAAAAATAAATAATAAATATTGATGATTAATTAATAATAATAATATTAATAACAAAATAATATTATTAATAAATAATAAGTATAATGATACCTTAATAATAATAATTATTATTATAAATAATAATAAATGATAATTAATAATAATTAAAAAATAATAATATTATTAATATTAGTAAATAATAAATGCTTTTTAATTAATTAGAAATAATTAATAAAAATGATATAAATAAATGATAATTAATTAATAGTTAATGATAATTAGAAATAATAATAATTATCTATTATTAAAAATTATTAATATCAATAAACAATAATTAATAAAAATAAATAATATGTATTGATTAATTAATAATAAATATTATTAACAATAATAAATATTAATTACAATAATAATATTATTATTAAATAATAGAAAGAAATGATAATTAATTAATAATTAATGATGATTAGAAATAATAATAATAATAATAATAATAATAATATGGATAACACCATGGTGACCTCACATTCCCTTGGTTACGCCTCTCGTTAAAATAAAAATTTGTTTTTTATAAATTTTCTAGCTTACTTCGTTTGCATTCTGTCTACTCTTAATTAAATCAATTAATAAAATTCATTTAATTAAATAAAATATCATTTAATTACTTTCTGAGACATTGCTTCTCGAACTTTAGCTGATGCAGTAGCTCCTGACGTAGTACCGACCATGGATATAGGTTTTGGGCCAACTTGAGAAAAAATATTTGATGCAGAAGGGTAAACCCCTATTCCACTTCCCTGTTGTGATTTATATATTCCACTGTTAGCCTCATCACGTAGTGGCAATTCTGAATAATCAACCTTGTCTTTCGGTTTGACATTTGGCGCCCATGTATACACAAGATAATGGATAATCAAATTAAAGAAGCAAAATATGGTGAAAAATCCTCCGAGAACAGCAAACGCAAAACTCCAAGAAACTTGATTATGATCCGGTCTCGGCATCCATTCTCGATCTTTGCTCATTACGCCCATTGCAACTACCACTATTATATAACAACAAACTAAAAGAAATATAATTAGTAATTAATAATTTAGAATTATATTACAAGCAATAAATTGCAAAACAAGAGCTAGAATATTAGTATTTTTATCTGCTACATTTAGCGCATTAACAAATTTAAGTAACACCAATATCATTGCTATTCCATTACAAGCTAACGATAACGATGACATCATTTGTACTCCATAAAACCATGCTAAAATAAATATTAATAATTTTAAAATGAAATAAAATAGTTACGTGGATTTAACCAATCACGAATAAAATCATATTCAGGCCAATAAACATACCAACATCCTTTATACATTTTAGAAACATAATCTTCTGGATGTATATAATTATCGAAACAAGCTACCCATAAACCTAGTCTAACAAATTGACTAGGATATTCTGGCCTAGCTACAATCCAATAAGGAGAAACAAATGCGACTAAATTGAATATGAAAGCAGCACAGGCTAAACCAAGAGCAAATTTCAAATTAACACTAATTTTTTTTCTTTCTCCATCTTCCGTAAATCAATTCATATATTTAAAATTAAAAATGAATTTATTTGATGCAATCAAACATAATAGAAAATTCAAAAATAATTACTTTTTAATTTACAAGTTTAACTTGTAATTTATAAATTATAAGACTTTTTGCATATTATAATAATAAATTTAATTCAATTTGAAAAAAAAATGAAATGAACTTTATAGTGGCAATATAATATAAAGTATTTAATTTTAAAACGAATTTGTAATTTAACAAATATAAAAACATTAATTTAAAATCACAAATTAAATGAAAATAAATGAAATTCTTTACGAAATAAATAGATCAAATGTGAACAAGAGAATTTGTAATTAATTGATTTTAAATATAATTTAATTTTAAGGAATTTTAAATTTTAATGTAGAAATATAAACGTTATCCTAATCCTATTGATTGAAAGTGACATTTTGCGATTGCTTAGACTTAATTTTAACATCTTTGGAGATGTATCCAGGTAAAATGAAATTTTATCAAATAGCATCCATAATGTATTTAAATTTATAGATCTACTGGATTTAGGGTACAGATAAAAGTAATTTTTGAACCATAAGTGATACAAATCATTTTTACATCAATAGAATACGTAAGCTGTGCCTGTGACTTTAATACAAAATAAATGGTAGATTTATTAAAAGAATTACAATAATTGGCAAAAGTTATTGTATGATAAAATCCAAAAAACAAAGAAAATTTGTAAAACTTCCTATATATTGTCAGAATTCAGACATTTGACTGCTTGAAAAATTCGGCTTTTTCATAAAGGTTTCCAGTCATTTACGATAAACCAACCCATGTTTCTTGGTCTTTCTGGGTGTACCTGCACAAAAATAATAACAAATCAAGAAGATTATTTTTTAAGTCGATTTTCTCTGATTCCTCCTGTCCTTTTTCAAAAAAATAATCGAAACCCAACACAGACTAACTTTATTAAACATCAATGACAATTACAATCTGTCAATAGATTCGCTCTTTACCTCCAAGATAAATATTACTCATGATGGTTAAAACCCCAATGGGCAATCAGCTTCTCTGGTAGAATTGCTTTAAATTGTTTCGATCTATTTATTTCTCACTAACTGCCTTGACAATATTTACTTTGTTTACTTTTTTATTTCTTTGACCAACTGGCGCCTCGTCTATTTTTGAGCTCTCTTTTTATACTCTTTTTGATAATTTTTTTGAGATTATTGAAATATTAGCATTCACGGAACCTGGGGTAAATATTTTGAGGGTTATCGCAACAGTTTAATTTGTTTACCACAATTTGGCGCTCAGGTGAGTTCGCTTTCCTATCTAATTGGTTGGGTGTCAATGCGCTCGGGTTTTCCATGGGTTCGGGCTCCCATTACGAATTAATTAACTTTAATTAATTTGTTTTTACGTTATAACTTTCCCTGTGAAGCCCCTACTAAATTTTCATTATTATTTCTGAATTTGTCTTTCAATTCGGGGTTCAATCATGCCCGTTTCTCCTATTCAATATTGAATTTCGATTTTTATAAATTTTTATTTAATTTTTGCACTTTCATCATTTTGATATTTTTATTGATTTTATTTGTTTTAATTTCTATTTTGCGCTTTTCTAAATCAAATATTATGAAAAGGTGCTATTACATAATTAATTTGTAATGAACAAATATAGTAGCTGTTAGAAATTATAACATTCTATTCTTCTGTCATCAAATAAAATACTAAGACTAAATAAATCCGGAATCATATTTCATTAAATCTGCTTATATAAACAAATATTCTTGGGGCAATTTTTTATAAATTTTAATTTCAATAAAATTATCAACATACCGTCAACATACCACATTCATACTTGAATTGCAATTTTATTAAAAATTATTTTATTTCTAATATATTTCAGATAATTTAAGTTTCACTTTTAATTTTACAAAATTTAATCATGAAATAATTTTAATTTAACATTTTAATTTAACTCCTCACATGCCCCTTTTTAAAAATTTTTAATCTTCTCAACATTTCTGACTACCGTCTTCCCATTTTGATCTTTAAGTAAATAGCTCCGTTCATGTATTTTCTTTATCACTTTGTACGGCCTTTCCCACCTTGCTTCGTCTTTATTTCTAATTTCTTGTTTGATCAAAACCATATCTCCCATTTCAAAGTTTCTCACTGTTTTGCTTCTGTTTGGCTTTTGTGTTTATCCTCTATTCTCTTTTCCATATCCTCTCTATTTATTTCTTTATTCGTGAACCATTTCATTTTGTCGATTTTCCTTCCAAATATAATCTCTGCTGGACTTACTCCCGTTGTTTTTTGAACTGTTGCATTTAAGGTATATTCTATTTCTGGTTCTAAATCAGCCCAGTTTCTTCTTCCTCCTTCATTCAATGACTCGTTAATATACTCACTGATTGTTTTGAACTTAAATAATACCATTCGTGTTGTGGTGATATGGGCTTGAGAAGATTAATTCAATACCAGCTGCATTTGGTAGTTCTTTAATACTTCTTGCTTCAAAGTTCTTTCCACAATCTACATGAAGTTCTTTTGGAGCTCCAAACTTTAATATCAAAATTTTTTAGTAAAGTCTCAGTAATTGTTTTTTTGTCTTGCTTGTTTATGGCCGTTAATGAGATGTATTTACTATAGTGGTCAATGATTCCACAAATATATTTCTTTTTATTGAACGTTTCTTTCAATGGCCTACATATGTCCATATATATCTTCTCGAATGGTTCAGTACTCTTTATTGTTTGAGTTTCCTCCTTTGTCTTGGTCTTTATCGTTTTCATTTTCACGGTTCTCAATTACCCTATTTACTTCCGTTGCTAGATTTTCCATGTTGAAATTATTATGGATATATTTCGTTACTTTCTGTGTACCTGCCTGGCACAGCAATACATGTACTTCTTTTATCATCTTCTGTTTATTATGTAATGGTATCCATATTTTACTTTGCTTAGTTAGTACCATGTTGTTTTCCATTATGAATTTACAATCTTTATTTTCTAACTTATTCTTTATTTCATGGACCTACACGTTGTCATTTTGCCACTTGATATATCCGCCTTCTGCTGTTACCATTAATATTCTGGTTTTAATTTTGCCGGTTTTTGGATCTTAGTGTTCCATCATACACTGTACACATGTTCCACATGTTTTCCTGGATACCATATCCCCATTTGTATGGCTTGTCCCTTTCCTGTATTCCATTTTAATATCCAGACTGCTTAAATAGTTGACCCATGCCTGAAATTGAGCAGTTATTGGTTTCTTCGTTGTTACCATAAACGTAATAGTTTTATGGTCCGTTCTCAGTGAGAATCTTTTACCATATAAGTAATGGTTGAAATTTTTACAAAAATAGTATATTGCCAATAATTCTTTCATCGTAATGCAGTATCCTTTTTCGTGGTTGCTCATCGCATGTGAACCATATGCAACGACATGTAATATGCAATGACCATATCCTTTTTCATTCTTTTGCGAAAGAACTTCTCCAATAGTATCGAAGCTTGCGTCTGTGTCTAATAGAAATTCTTTTCTGAAGTCTGGAAATATCAATAATGGGGCGGTTACCAACGCTTCCAAAGAACTCAGTATATGATCTGTAAAAATATCGAATTGATGGGTTATCTTACAGTCCTAATTTGGCATCCAATGATTTATTTTTATTCCTGTAAGTGAGGAATAAACTACGTAGTCAACGATTTTCGACTCCAGAAGAAGCGGTTGAGGCATTCAAAATTCAAGTTTTGGAGATACCTAAATCGTAATGGAAAAAGTGCCATGAAAATTAATTCAAAGATATTCAAAAAAATATTGATCATCGTAGAGAATATTTTAAAAATAAAACTATTTTCAATGATAAATTTGAATTTTGTTTTTTATTTCGAATACATAAATAGTAATCCTCGTAAAACAAAAAATTGTATTATTATTATTATTATTAGTGTATTGTTATATTATATTTTTTGTTGTAAATTTGAAATTTGAATAGGAATAACAATGTAAAGTTATTTTTGATATTATTGCATTGATTTTTCTAATAAAATAAATTGACTATATAGAATAATTCCGTATAGTAAACAATTATTATAGAGAAATAAAAAAATAATTAATAAAAAATCGATAATAAAATTTAAAAGTCTAAGTCTAAAGCCAAATTTACAAAGAAAGAATTTAACCTTATTATTCAAAGAATTTAGTCCTATTTTTCAAAGAAAGAACAAAACAATTTAACCTCAATATACTAAGAATTTGATCTTATCATTCAAAGAAAGAACAAAAGTATTTGATTTATTATTCGAAGAAAGAATTTCGGTACTTAAAGTGTTATCATCTACAACCAGCACCCCAAAAATCCCAACACAAATTTTAAAGGCAACGCTGTTGGGCTCTACAGTTTCCTATCATATATGAGCATAAATACACTACTCACAGACACTTACTTAGCATATAAACAACATAACAATAATTGTTATTATTATTATTATTATTATTATTATTATTATTATTTTTATTTTTCATACAAATTATATTTAAACATAGAATAAAGTTTTTATATTCTTCCTTAAGGTCTAGGTACAGGGTGATTTCTTTTCATTTGAATTGAGTTAGAAATTACAATTTGATATCAATAAATTTTAAAGATTTGCAGTGTGGAATCAGAAATAATCAATAAAAAGTAAATATTTAAATTACTGAATTAGTCTCAAAATATGTAAATTAAAGTGTTACAACATAGCAATGCGTAGCTCAAACAGTTTCAATGTAGGTAGTGGTTAAAGCAACCCCCACAATTTACCATATAAAAAGCGTGATGAAAATTGAGCTTTATTATCAAAGACGTTTTTCATATCATCATGAAATCTATAACTTTGACAGTGGTTCTTTTGATGTTTATTGTTGTAATTTATGGAAAGGAGTCAGAAGAAAACTTCGAAAAGAGAAGCAATGAAGTTATTGCAGAAAAAATCATGGACAATTTAAGCATCGAAAAAGAAGAAAAGAAACTTAGTGAATTAGATGTTGCCGAATATTTAGAACAATTAGTTGAAAAAGCACTTGATAAAATGGATAAAAAATTACCCATGACATCTGAGTAAAATTTCCAGCTATTTTTTAAATATTGTTTAATATTGTTAAATATTTATTTTCTTATAATAAACCGGTTTATTGTTATTGAATTAGTTTTTTTATTTTAATAAATTGTCTTAAAACTAACTATTAAAACTTGTAATTAAACGATGTTTATTATACAAATAGTAGAAAGAAATTTATTTGAATTTTGTTTTATTGCATTGTTTTTTGAACAAATGTAGTTTTCATACGCAAGAAACTATAATAGATAAAGAAGCTTTTATAATAAAATTAATAATATTTATAAGATGAAATTTGTGACATAAATCACAAATTTATTTGAATATCAATTTACGTACGTAATTATATCTACAAATAAAGCTTTAATTAAAAATTGATTTTTTACTATTTAAGAATTAAAAGGGTTTTAGAATTCTTTGATTATTTTCTGGACTCCAGAATCACGAAGTTAGTATTTCAAACTCCGAATCTTGCACGTGTAGTACACGGATCTATCTACATACATATACAGAGACTCTTACTATTTTGACAAATTACGAAACTCACTAATTGTCCGTTTTATGGTGCCTTCTCTTTCAAGATTTTCAAAATTTTAAGTTCAGTAACTATTTTCGTCTCTAGCTATCTTTATAATAAATATGCATGCACTTTTACGTATTATAATTTTATTTGTATGATATTTTTGGTTTGTTGTTATTGTAATCTAAATGAAAAATTTAGATAATTTTTAATTGGCTTTTAATCTTGTAATATATAATATATTTATATTAATGTCTTTTTTACTTGCTTTTACTGACAATTAGATCTGAAAAAGTTCTGAGTATATCTATAAATATGAAGCTCTTTTAGAAGGATCTTTGTCATCAGAGCTAATAATACTACTAATTTTTGTAGTGTCTCTGACTTTCAAATTAATAAATATATTAATTTAATAGTTAAAGTGCAAATACATTATTAAATTAATTAAATCAAAATATATATATATATATTAAAAAATTATCTTTTTCTTCATTTACATCTGTATTTTTCTTTAGAATTTCATTTATCTTGATTTATAATTCTACTCAGTGCCATAAGTAACATTCTTAGGGCCCTGTGCAAATTATATAGTTCACATAAAAAATTTATTGTCCACAACAATATATTACATTATCTATATTATAAGATTATTTAATTTTCATTTAATTGTACTCTTCTAGCTTTCATTTGAGCAAAGTCATTAATTTTATCATCATAATTAATATCCTTTACGATATTATATTCAATAGATATTATGGCAAGATTGGATAATCTATCTTGTCCTATAGTAGATCTTAAATAGTTTTTAATTAATTTTGACTTGTTAAATCTTCTCTCACACGAACAATATTGATGTTTGGATAAGATTCAATTAATACAAAGTCATGCAGACCTTGTAAAATTTCAAGAGGTGTTACAGTTTTTAAATCGTCTACTAATATCGATGCTTCAAATTTTAAACTTTGTATTTCACACGAAAGATCATACATATTTAAATCTTTGCTGTACTTAATAGAAAGATCGGCAGCGGCCTTTTTTAATTCTAGCACGCTGTTTTTTTCTAGTGATGAACCATGTAGAAAATTGAAATCATTACTCCTATTTCGTAGTTGCTCATACCGCCAATTTAATTGTGACAATAGGGCACTGTTCTCCAAACTGGATATCGAGAGATTTCTTAACATACCATAAAAATTTTATTGAGTGTTACCGATTTTAATTCAACAAATTCAAAAAATTTCTGCAAGATTCCTGAAAACTGAGATTGCAAGCTTCCAAGTAGCTTATTTACTCGCGGAAAAAAAGAAAACCACACACAGAAGCTGAAAGTATTATTTTTCCTGCAGTTTCGATTATTGTTAGCACAATGCTGGGATGTGAAGTTGCTGAGAAAGTGAAGAATGTGCCATTGTCAGTAAACACAATTTCAAGAAGGATTCAAGACCTGGCAAATGACATTGAATCTCAAATCATCGAGAATTTTCTATACAGGTCCCTACTCTATTTATAGATTTTATTTCCTCCTCTTGTTCATCTCATAACGCTACGGATTAACACAATATAATTATTTACTACGTACACATCACATCATCACATCATAGCTTTCGTGCGGGAATATTGGCCTGGCGACTTCTTTTGAGATTGTTGCGCGCAGCTCTATCCAGACGCTTCCTCTAAATCGGATCCACTGGTAGCCGTTACTAGTAAGTCTTAATTTAGGATTTCCATTCCGAGTACTCGGTTACTCGACGACTCTACAAATTCGCCAATTTTTCGAGTTTTCGAATACTCGGTTAATGGAATCGAGTACTCGAGTTTTAATAAAACAATTTTTTTTGAAAAAATATAACTTAAAATTGATGCATATAAATGAGACCATACTAAAAAACTACGATTAAAAAGGTTATCGAATTTTCATAATATATAAACACTGATTCGCCATCTGTTGAAAGATTGATTTAACCAAATTCATAAAACTTGTTTAGTGTTTCTATAAACAAATAAGATGGCCGTAAGAACGTTTAAAAATATTTTCTGATTTTCGGTCAATGTTACCTGGCCAGTCAATGTTAGGCAATCTGACGGTTATTTTATTCTTATTATGTCAGTGTCAATGTCTTAAATAAGTAAACAATATTTTTATTATATTATTATAAATTATGCGTGGTTGTAGCATAATTGTTTTTCTGCTGTAATAATTGAACAATACTTCACCATTACACTCGCTCCATCATTTGTTGAAGCAACAATATCTCGTTTCTAAATTCATTCAAATTCCTTTCAAAAGGTTCTCCACTAACTCTTTGGTTTTTTCAGCAGTACATTTTTCTTTAATTCAACTAGTCCCTTACAGCTTAGAATTGTTCCGCAGTGATTGCATTTAGCTTCATTTGCATTGACTTTTTGAAAATAATTCCAAGCTTCTATTTTCTTATACTCATTATGCCTATGGGTAATTAATATGTTAAAAAATGATTAAATAAAACTATTAGAACTTAACCTTATAAAAAACTATTAAAGTTGAAAATTTATCAAATAATAATAAAATTATTTGATAAATTTTCAACTTTAATAGTTTTTTTATAAGGTTAAGTTCCTAATAGTTTTATTTAATCATTTTTTAACATATTAATTACCCATAGGCATAATGAGTATAAGAAAATCAGAAGCTTGGAATTATTTTCAAAAAGTCAATGCAAATGAAGCTAAATCAGGGGTTCTTAACCTTTTCAAACTTATGGACCCCATAAATATATAATTGGTACCGACGGACCCCTGAAATGTTAAAAATTAATAAATTGATAGTAAAACATATACATTTTTTCATAATTATTTATAAATCTGTTTATTCAGCTTCAAACAAAATAATAAAAGATTTTTGTAAATAGTTCCGCGGACCACTTGGAACCCGTTCGCGGACCCCCTGGGGGTCCATGGACCCTAGGTTAAGAACCACTGAGCTAAATGCATCACTGCGGAACAATTCTAAGCTGTAAGGGAAGCAGCACCACTGGATTAATAAACCATTTGAAATTGCACGATTTGCTTATTTATAGAAATAGTAAATGCAATTCTACTGATTCTGAACCGTCAACATCTAAAACAATGAAGTTATCTAATGTTTCAATTAAGAATTTTTTAAAATCTCAAATAAGTTTATCAGAAATTTTAGTGAAATGTGCAGCAAAGAATGGATTTTTCATTTAATGCTATGATTCATTCAGATGTAATTAAAGGTTAACAGTTCAAGAACTTAGCAAAAAAGATGCTAACTTAATAACAGCAGAAGGGACAATTTTATATGTTATGAAGAAACTTAAGAATATAGATACTGAACTATCACTTAATTTATTAGAAATATTAAAAAATGAAATTGGGAAACGTAGAAATAGAGATATGGTGTCCCTACTTATATTTTTACACCAGTGAACTTACGTTAAACCAAACGAGAATGAGTTTTTAAATTATTCATCTAAATCTAGCCTTAAAAATTATGCCAAGCAACTATTTCTAAGATTGTTTCCCCACAATGAATTTGAAAATTGTGAAGTTGCAGAAGATTTAGAAACTGAAATAATACATTTAGAAGAAGATGAATTAACGGAATATGAAAATTTACAAAATTCTATTCAAAGTTTGGCTAGACCTAAGCAAGTTAAAGAAAATGAATTTAACATTGAAATAGAATTTAAAAATCTTCAAGGAAATAGAGGGAAAAGAAGTGACGATATGGATTGCTTATATAATGCATTGTTGACTCTAGTTCCAACATGAACCTCATGCGAAAGAGTATTCTTGGTATCAGGAAACAAAATGACAAAAATACGAAGTCGACTAGGCGTAAATACGTTAAATGATCTCATATTTTTGAAATATTATTTCAATCAAAATGTATAGATATTTAAATAATTAATATTTTGACTAAAAAGTATTTTTGTTTTGACTAAAATGTTTTTCTAATTTTTAATGGATTAATTTAATTTTATATTATGTTATACTTGTTATAATGAACTGTTTTTTTTTAAATAAATAAGTATTTTTGATAACCTTTTGTTAAGAAATTATTTTTCCTAGAAATTATTTCGAGTACTCGAGTAACCGGTTAATTAAAAAAAGGTACTCGACTACTCGAGTAAAATGGAAACCCTAATTACGACTAACTCTTCAGTGACTGATTTGATCTGTCCCACCAATTCTTGGTCCACTCATTCTAGTTGAGCTGGGTCTCGAATTTGGTCGATTTACCTTCTCAGCTGTCTTTCACCCTAACCAGACATGCTCACATACATGCATACACACCGCATATACCATCATCTGTATCCATGCACCAACCTAAATGTAAACCGTGGCCTGATAAACTTTATTAATTAAATTGGAGTTAAAAATTTCGTTTGGCTACCTCTGAATTCCTTAGCATCGACGGTTTCTGTATTTTACTTTGTTAATTTGTTTCGCATAAAACCATGTCTTTTGTAATTTACGCCTAGATTTATCTGATGCACGATTATTAAAGTTGGATGTCGTCACCTTGCACTACACCATTTTGACAAGGCAATTTATTAATTTATTTTAATAACTGTCAGAGATAAGGATAATTGTAATTACAAATAGCATATTTCAAATTTATTTCATCTCATTGACTTGTGGATTTATTAATCTGATGTAATACTAAGCACTACTAATTCAGTCCGAGTCGCGATTGTTGTACAGCAACATCATCTTGTAAACTGGAACTGGCTTTATTAAGAAGACCTTTCTCCGACTTCTGGTGTATCTTTCGACATTAATTTACTTTCTTCAAGTTTTTGCTTTTTATTTTTTTTTTTGAGCGCCTGACAATGGTTTTGACATTTTCGCTATAGAAATGTAAAAATTAATTATTTATTCTTAATTATTTTATTATTTATTAAAGTTTACCTGTGTTTTTAACATACTTTTAGTTTTGATAGAAAAAGATAACCGTTGTTTCAGATTCATGCAAATTGCATAAATTTTAGAGTTAATTAAAAAGTAACAAAATTATTGTTAAATATTCAAATACTAGATTTTTCTCGGTCGAGTACGGCGCCCTTTTTTTCACGTGTATCTTATTGCATACGTTCGAATCAAAATTATTATTAACTAATAATAACTACTTACAATTGTTAATGATATAATTATTTAAATAATCTAGTAAGTATTGATCGTTAACAGAATCAGTGAGTGAGTGACATGGTCCTTTATATATAAGATTATTGTTATTCAATACATATTCAGTGTCTTACTGAGAATACAAATTGTCTTTTAAAATCTCGAATGGCAAATTTTGTAAAAAAATTGTATTTTTAAATCTCGAATATAATTTTTGTAATTTTTTTTAGTATAAAATAATAATTAACAATTTGTTTTAGAGCCCCCTCAATCTAATGGTCCCTGTACTGGTGATCCTGTTGCACCTGCCTAGTTACGACACTGATTTTCTATTAGTTTTTTTCATATTTAAAACATTTTTCGTAACTGAATTGGCATTGCCAAAATCGGTGCTACATAGGATATCATTGAAATATAGTGGATATCTAAATAACATTATACGAAGAGAAAAAATCCCGATGACATTAGTAAACAAAACAAATCACTTTTGATTTCCCGGTATTAATCAACATTTAGAAGGCGCCAAATATAATACGCCCTTAAAAACTAATTAAAATGTAATAAAATATTAGTAACCAATTATATACCATGTAATATTATCAAAAAGATTTGAATTTGATCAATATTCCAATAAATAATCAAATTTTGTAGAAATTATTTTTTCCCTAACATGGCTAAAAAATTATTTTAATATATTCATCAAAAGGACTTTTGATGTTTTGCTATATCCATTGTTAAAAATTATATATAATATACTAGTTAGGTACCCGGCGTTTCACGATTTAAAAATAGTAAACAATTCAAATAAAGAAATTTATTACAATTCTATCATTTAAAAAATAATTTAAAAAACATAAAAATTTAATTAAAAAGTACATGCATTTATATATCACTTATGATAAAGCTTGTCGATAGAGAAATTGAATTTCATCTATATATTACTATGAATAAAATCCCAAGAAAATTAACGTTAACTGTATGAAAAATACAAATTTATCGTAAAAATTGTGTGTAATTACACACAAACGACAATTGTTCAATTGTAATTCGGCCATTTTGTAGTGCATTAATTCTGGATATATATGGTTTACACTTAATTCCCGATCAACCTGTGAAAATGGGGGGCAAAAAAGAGAAAAAAACAGTAGAGTAGGGTAATGACCTTTTCATAGATCTTTGAAATACTTTCGAATGATACCATTGGTTGGCGGTTTGCCTTTATATAACCTTTGGAAATTCAATTAAAAATATGATGAGTCTCCGATGATTAATTAAAAAATTTAAAAAAATTTTAAAAACTAGCCTATGACCTGTCCCGAGTCAAATGAGGGTCAACCATGCAAAATTTCAGCACCCTAGGTCCAACGTGTGCAGAATTCCTATGGGTACAACAAACTTTCATCTTTATATCATTAGATTTTAATATACTTAAATAGTTACTCCAATCAAAGAAACAAAGAAACTTTTGTAGTATACTTTTTTTTATTGCAGTTTACAAAATAATTATTTTTTTAAATGACAAAATGAATTGAAATAAACAAAAATAGGTGCGAGATAACAATTTTATATTAAACTACTTGGTAGATATTTTTAGTATTCATTTCTAATTTATAATATAATGTAAATGAATAAAATCATTATTTTAATTCAAATTAAATAAGATCACTGATTGACAATACAACAAAAAACTTGTTAAATAATTTTTATTTTTTCAAAGTTCTTTTATATAATTTACATTAAACAAAAGCTTTATATCAACCTTATCAATAATCTTAACTTTTTGATATTTGATAAGATTAATCAAGAGTTGATCTATTTTATAAAAGTTGTTTTATCTTTCAACAACTTTATCAATCCAAACATTTTACATTTCGCTTTTATTGCTTATAAACTCATTCTTTCTTGGTAGTTACATAAATAGTAGCAAATTCTCAAACATTGCTTAATTAAGTACATATTCTAATTTAAATAAAAAGTATAAAAACAGTATAAAAAATTATAAAACACTTGAAACACGCAGTACTGAAAATTTGTATTTAATATTGTTATGTTGTGCTGAAATTTTATTAGGATATTTGATTTTCTTGTCTCCTATATTATGGCTATGTTATCCCTTGTCTTGGTCCTCAGGTTGTCACATAT